>WURT03495667.1:0-11073 GCA_009936505.3 Holothuria glaberrima | reverse complement strand
ATACATTGTTAAATGTTCGAGACTAATTATTTTCACAGGAGGTACACGAAAGGATAGAAAAGTAAAACGTTAAAGACAACAACTTTTTTAGTATACTTCTCTTGTTCGTAAGTACCACTAAATGTATTTCTAGAAAGTTTTTCACCCCTGCATTGGGATACAAGAGGATCGCACCACACCCTTCTTCCTTGGGCCACTTGACGAACCTTTTATTCCACCGGTAATCAAATGATAAGGGCAACGGGCCAGCGGGCATGCCGCCACTTGAGAACCAAGGTTTTGTGCATAATTAGAATATGATTTTTTGTTTTGTTTCGTTAAGTTCGAAACTGTTCGTATAGGCCTATAGGCTTATGTCATGCTTGGCAACGTACAAAAGTATTCCGTGTCCCGTAAGGATCCGTCCCCTCCCCCACCTTCCGAGAGCAATTTGTGTTGGACAAGTAGAAGGCAATTCAAAATGATATACGTATGTATAAATTTAACGTTATTTATGTGTTTGTGTTTAAGGGACAGGTGTAGGAGTGCATTTAGTAAAAGTTATACACAAGCACACGATAAGAAAAAAAACTTTCCCATAATCAGTCCAGTTAAAGGGAGGTCGTACAGAATATCAGTATAGTATTAGTATCACTGATCAAATATATAGGGGTTGAAGGGTATACCCCCTCGTTAAATTCATTTGAGGACCGCGTGCCCCATTATGATGGGTGTGTGGAATTTATAAAGAACTTTTACATCATGGCCACCCAATGAGGTATATTTAGGGAGGATCTTCGCTGCCCAAAGCACAATAAACAACAGCCAGGGTAACCCTGCCGGGAGGGACCAGGTAGGTGATATCACCTCCCTGGAGGGACGTGCTTTGTTTGGTCTTTCACTTACCCTCGATGTGAGGGAGCAAAACACCAAGAAATTCCCTTGTCAACCCAAAAAGACGTGGAGCATCAATCAGGGAATAGAACACTCAACTTCGATGAATATTCCCAACATGATGAGCACCCCTTGAACCAAAATAGAGTACCAACTTCATTAAGTACTCTTCTTGTCAACATGTCAAGTACTTGAGAGAAAACATAAACTTTGCTTAAAAGAAAGGTCTAAGCTCGAATCAAGTTTGATATAATAATGGGGTATTTGTTCTAAGCAATCTGGCGAAATATCCATTGAAACCCGATGTGTGATTCTCAATATATTAGCTGTAAAGTTGTCATATTTTCAACACAAAGTGAACTTGAAGTAAGCACATATGATGTCATAGCCTCACATTAATGAGTAGTCTTTTGTTTGTCTTTAAACTTTACAACCATTTTTTTCCTAAAAAATCCCATGTTATCGAAATGTGATTGAATGAGAGGTATGGAAAAATTACGATCTTCACATTCCCCATGGGAGGTCCTATCCCAATTAACTTCAAGGTCAACACAACAGACTGAAAAACAAAGGAAACAAAGCTTTCCTTATCACTGTGATGAAGTGATATAACCCCTGCTTTTCTCAAGCTCACTTTGGGCCACAAATGTAGTAACTTCATTTACTGATATCTCGAGTAATACAGATCCAATTTGAATAAAAGTTTCACCAAATTGCGTAGATTTAGTTCCTCTTTTACACAGGAAAATTGATTTTGGCTGAACCCCTTACTTTAATACCTTTCTGAAAGTAGAAACCTAAATCATCATGGTAAACACTGAATATATTCCAGATTTTTATGCTACAGCCGAAGTTTGACGTCCCTGTTCACTGCTACAGGTAACTTTGTGCGATTTCAGTGTTTATGCTTGAACTCCTCAGGTGACCAATAGCATAAGAGCTCCTTATGAATATGGATATGTTCAGACTCGAAACTCCACCTTCAGTGCGAGTGAAAATCAGCGTAACAAAGACGTAGGAAGTGGAGACCTGAACGTAGGAAGTGGAGACCTATCTCCCCCCCCCCCCCGTCAAAATGTGGTGGGGAGGATGTATGCTTCCACCCTTCTCAATTCAAGAAAGAAAACCACTTATTTGTCCCCTCTGTTAAAATGTAAAAAATCGCAGTAATTTACCATAAAATTTGCCCTGTATATTTCACCAAGTTACATCCTAGAACATTCAAAATGTTCCAAAATTTTTCCAAAGGGGTGGCGACACCCCTCTATGGGTACTTCAAGTAACGTTGTAGATATGTGTTTAAACCAGGTTCATAAGACGACAGAAGTTCACAGAACATCTCAAATTGCATTCATAGCGTAAACGAGAGACGTTCACATGTGTTGTCTTTCTGTCGCCAGTGCCACCATGTAGAAGCTCTTTGGTATTACTGTCCTTGTGGAAATAATTTCGTCCAGTTTCTAATACCACCGTCCAATTTTATGAAAAAACGTCTCCCTAGTTTAATTTAAAAATTTCGAGCTGGCCTTTTGTTCTCACAGAAGGCGCTACTCTTTTGTTTCTTGAGGTTGTCGTCTAGTAAGATGTAAAAACTTTAGTCATATTCTTGACGAGATCCATAGTTAGTAACATCCTGAAAACAACACCCCCCCCCCAAAAAAAAAAGAAAGATGAGTGATAAAGATGAGTGACTTTTTAATTAAACCCTCTTTAAAGCCATTTTGACATATGATTACATTACAAGAAAGATGCGATTTATCTATCCTCCGCCTATCCTCCGCCGCTTTGTCTATTTTTTTTTTTTTTTTTTTTTTTTTTTGTCAAGTGGCCGTAGGTTGTCTCATCCCACCATGCAACACGGGTAATGCCTGTATCATTACGTGGTCTTCAAATATCCATAATCTGCCCACTTTCTTCACACTAAGGAAAATGAATTCCACGAGGTATAGATGTGCCTGCCATGCATTAGGTTTGTAACATACCTTTCTTGTGGGAAAGGAGACACCAGCTATATACGGTCAGATGTCACCTGATGTCAACAGAGTGTATGCATAAATGATGGAGAATTTATCTTTTTGCATCCTGAAAAGAGAAGGAAGTAATTGCATCCACATAGAAAAATAAAACACCAAAACACATTCAAATCAAAAACTGGGCTTTAAAGTGAGTCCATCTTCAACAGTGTTCTTCTTTTTCTTTTTGATGACTTTTTGACTATCGCTTATTTTGACGAACTGCAACATATCGACTCCAACAAAGCAGTAAAATCCCTTCAGTCATAAAACCCCATTTATAGCACTTTATAACTACGTAAAGAAGCTAATGTGTACTTGGTCATGACTAGGATAAATCAATGCAAACAGTTATTGAGAGTAAAAGAGAATTCTATACTATTGTTTTCCCAGTTGAAAACATTTTAAAGTCGTTACCCTTTTCAATGACGAAAATGTTTCATGCTTACGTTGGTCTGTCTGGAGCCGCGGCAAAATATCAATAGAATTAATTCCGAGACCGATTTTACTTGCTATCTTGCTGAGTATAGCCACAAAATATAAATGAAACCATTTGAAGGAATAGAGAAACCTCTATTTCAGTCAGATGAAAATGTGTACTTGACGAACTTTAAAAATAAACTTTGTATAAAAAAGGAAAATATGACACAAGGTTCAAAAGAAAATTTTGAAATTATTTTTGAATATAAGACTTACAGATGATGACGTCACAAATAAATCTGACTCCACGCTGGACGACAGTGGCCAGAAATTTCGTGCGGACAGTTTTCTGCTTTACCCGCTCTTATTGTGTTTCAGATCTGTAGGCTGCATGTATAAGTCCTGCTATACTTGCGTTTATAACTTTCAATTTATGTTGTCATAGACGTTTTCATAGCTGGGGCCGGGTTTTCTCAACCTTTGTAGTACAAGGCCCACTCCTGACTGTTGGAATTATCTGGGGAACACTTTAAACCACTAAAATGTATGTAAAGGTCCATTTGTTTGATAACTTGAAGATACGAAACAAGTTTCAACGATAAACAAAGTGTACTCAAATTCGATGCGATACACGATATTTAGAAAATGGTAACTGAAATAAAGGCATCTCTACTTCGTTAGAATTGTCCAGCCGACTATACTGCTAACCAGGCGGTGAGACTAGGGGTCCGCCCCCCCCCCGCCAGCTGAGGACCACTACCTTTGGCTATATACCAGTCGATTATTTCGGATATACGTACAGCTTCAAATTTGTCACAGAGGTTAAATTGCGAAAATAATTTCACCTGTTGCCTGCACGTTGACTTCAACCGTAGAGCACAGCATTTACAAAATGGGGGTTTCTCCGCCAAAACTAAAAAGAGGAGTAGTGACGATGCTGGGGGTGGCCGTTGTCACCATGTGGACGCCATTGTACCCTCTTCCCCTTGTCTGCTCCTTTACACAGTGTACAGAGTTTACACGGGCAATGCGCAGTCACAACTTTTTGCTCCAACACTGCTGCTTGTCCTCCTTTGCCCCTCTCCCCCGTTTTCCCTCTTTTCTCTTTTTACATTCTGGGTGTCGAGACTAGAGAAGGGAGAGGGTAGGAACATTTGTTAACTCATTTGTAACATCACCTTACACGAGGTAGGCGGATTTGACTCATTAAGCTTATTGAACGTGTTTTAGCTGAAAGCATTTAATAAGTAACGTAAAACATAAAATTTGCAAGATTCGTACCACCAGACAAGAGCTCTGGTGTTTCATTTCACAACTTCACTTAATTTCAGCAAAAGAGCAGCAGTGGATAAATTTTGCTTGAAATTCTTTTCTCCGATTAACTTTCTCCACGGTGTTATAAAATGAATGCCAAAGGGTTCAATGGACTTAACATGTTAGGAAATGTTCTGGTTTAAGTGATGAAGGTATCCGATGCCTAGAGGGAATGGCATCTCTGATTCCCTACTTTCAAACTGTTAAACTCCTTCAGCGTGGGCTGCCTGTAGGGAGGAAGGTATGGGTAAGGTAAAAACTTCTTTTACTTGAAGGGAATTTTGTCAAGCCTTATCGAATTACACCCTCAGATAACTTCCAGTCAAGTGCTCTTTTCTTGATTAACTGGGGAATTATCCAAACCCTGGGTTAAGCCCAATTTTATTTTCAAAATAGTCGGAAGTAATCTGAGAACGGATGCGCTAAAAGAATCATCAAAAAGTCCTTGTTAGCATGCTAACATTCCCCTCAACATTTTCATTCCTTTTACTTTGGTTTTCAAAAATGACGTTATCTTCATTGGAGACAACATTATGAGGTGTCATCGAAACTATGTATGGCTTTGTATAGTATTCATCAACGGAGAATCCTTCAAATTTCCAGAGTTGAAAACCAAGGTTAGTACCAGAGAGAAAATGTTCTGATAAAGAGTCAGATTGCCCAGTAGCATCAATATACGCCTAAGAAGAAACCAATCTACCGCATAATGAAAATGTTATCAAATCACGGAATTTGAGAAAGGGAATCCGACCATAACATTTACAATACTGTTGACTTTCCACAAACATCCATTCTTATTGAGATGATTTAAAGCACGTCGAACATTTTTTTAGATAAGTTTTGTGAACGTCTAGTTACACAGGTGATTTGAAACACGTCCTACAACCATCGATGTTTTTCATTTTTTACATAATTATTTATTTTAATTTTATTTTTATTTATTTATTTTCGCTGACGCCTAGATTGCCGTCGGTTGCAGTTGTCATAATAATTTGATACAGGCTATATATATATATATATATATATATGTCCCTAATTCTGCGCACCATGAGATCCGGAACCTTACACAAATCACTCCATATTGCCGTTGCAACGCAAAATCCTAGCCATTCGACTGTCGAAGCAAAACCATCACAAATTTTTCTTCCAAATGAATGTAATTAAGGTTAGTTTTCCTCTTAATATCGTTTGGAAGACCTAAATGTGTTACCTCAATTTCCTCTGCAATATTTTGGAGGAGAAGCTGTGAGGCAGGTGTCAGTAATTCATTATTTTCTTAGGCAAGTGAAGTTGTCACGGCCTGCCACTTTCACGGTCTGTTTACGAACATACTGTGCATGCGAATGACTTTAGCCTAGCTGGGCTATGAAATGTTCTGTTTCAGTTTAGTGTGCAGTGGGGTCAAAATATTTTTGCCTTAAAGGGAAAGTATTGTTGTGGAGTGCAAATGCTGTGCTGTATGTTCCACTAATTTTCCACTCACTATATACCTCTAAAATCGTTTCAACGTTCATAAAATATTTCCCTGGGATACATGATGTTAAAAATCACCTTTCCTCCTTTGTCGGTGCCATTTTTGTTTAATGCAGTGTAAATACCACCGAGCCTATGAGGAAAAACAAATGGTAAGGGCCATCAATCTGGTCAAGAAAAACATGGTCCAGGAGTAAGGCTGCAAAGCTTTATGGTGTCCCAGAATCCTCACTCTGGCTTCAACTAAAGAAGAACAAAGGTGGCAAATTTGATAGCTCTCTGGGACGGCCATCTCTCATCCCCCATGAGGAAGAACGTCTGCTAAAAGACCACATCATCCACCTAGCAAAGTTGGGGTATCCCCTCTCCCGCTCAGACGTGTTAAGAATTGCGACTTAGCAGTTTTTCTTAAAGTAAAGGAAGACCCAAACTATCTGCTATCACAACACTGGCTCAATGGTTTTCTTTCAAGATGGCCAGAATTAGTAGTGAGACCTTCAAAACTTGGAGTGAAACGCTCCAAAGCTATTAAAAAGGATTCATCTCGAAATATTTCAATGAATTTAGCAATATTTCGATCAAATATGAACTGAAAGACAAACCTCATTTGATTTTTAATGTTGATGAGACTGGCTTCAATTTTGAACACAGACCGACAAATGTTGTTGCACCACGAGTTATAATAAAGACTAATGCTATCACAAGTGACAAGGGGGCAATGACAACCATCCTAGCAGCAGGAAATGCCGTTAGATATTCTATCCCCCCCCCTCTTTACCTTATTTTCAAAGGAAAGCACATGATTGAAGGGCTAAAGGCAGGGGTATACCCGGGAAGTGGTTTCGAAATGACATCAAGTGGCTGGAGTAACGGAGAGGTGTTTATTAACTCTATCGAAAACCATTTCACAAATACCTACCGTCAAGAGATCGTAATCAGCACATTCTACTCCTATATGATGGCCACACCTCCCATATTTCTGAATTTAATCAAGTATGCCCTATCCAAGGAAATCATCCTGTTTGCCCTTCCCCCACATTCCAGTCACTTACTTCACCCCCTTGATGTTGGCACATTTAAACCACTCAAAGACTTTTACCACCATCAGAGTGCCAAACATGCATATATGAGAAAAAACCCCGGTCAAGTGATAACAAGGTACGACGTATGCCAACTAATATCCAAAGCATATCTCAAGGCATTCACACCATCAAATCTTTTGCTTCCTTCAAATAATCTGGCATTTTTCCTTTCAACAAAAATGTCATTGACGAACATCACTTTCTTGGTGACGCACTGAAGTCAAAAGTCCCTGCCCCCCCCCCCCGACACACCTGCTGCAAACTCTGATTACAGAAAATTTCTGGATGACCTATTATTACCCCAGCCAAAACCAATCGAGACAAAGAAAAGAAAGATGGCATACAGGCCTGGTGGTGTGGCTATAACTGAAGAAAGAATCATCTTGAAAATTAAGAAAGTCATTCAGGGAAAGGACAGTGCAAACAAAAAAAAAGTAAAAAATTTTCCCTGCTTAGCTTATATTCAATCGATCATATGTTCCTCAATTTTCATTCAATTGAAGCCAAATATAAATCACTTTAAATGCGACGAACTAAAGATTGTCTGATTACAATTTTATGGATACATATGGTAACTTATCGAAGATATTTACGAAAAACCACCAAAAGTGCGCGATATTCCATATAACCATACTATATATATATATGCCCCTCATTATTTAATGTGTTATTACCATATAAATTGTGTTTACCATATACCCCACATCTATTTAATGTGTAATTACCATATAAATTGTGTTCACATATGCCAAGTAATGTTATATTTTTATCAACGATCAAGTTCCTTAATCGTGGTTAATCTAACAACTTCAGTTAGCGACTTAGAAAGATCTATAGAGGACCCCTTGCCATTCGGTATCTTTTGATTCCTTGACGAAGGCGAAAGGAGGCGAAAGGAATCTTTGTAATCACGCTAGCGAATGTATGTATGGTTGTGAGTTTGTGTGTGTGTGTTTGTGACGCGCGACGCTTGGCTTGTAAACACGGTATCTCAAGATAGCAATGATGGATACTTTGCATATTGAATATGGATTTACCTTAGTATAGATTTACCATATAAAGAAATCTGTATTGCTTTTAGTGGAGGCCAAAGGTGATGTGAGGTGACCAGGGGTCATTAACTGGAACCTTGTAAACACGATATCTCTTGGCAGGAAGTATGGGTACTTTTCAATATTGGCAAGTGGATGCGGTATAGTAAGAAAATGAATGCTACTGTTGGGTTTTGGTAGAGGTTAAAGTTTATCCGAGCTCAACGGAGGTGAAAATACTGAATCCTTAAAAATTGCTTGTAAGTATGATACCTCATGGAAGCAATGATGAAAACTTTTTACACTTGGTATATAGATTTATCATATTGATAGGACAAAACCATTTTCTAATTTTAATTACCAAATTATAAACATGTTTGAAGGATGCTGCGACTATAAGATGATTAAAAACAACAGACGTGTATGGCAAGCCGAATATTCAATAAATAGAAAATCCAAGATTATCAAACGATAAGCTTGGATTTTCGGCTAATAATCTTGGATTATTAGTCGATAATCTTAAGTTGATTATCTGAGATAAACGAGGTTTTATCTCACGATAATCTTGGATTATCGATGATAAACCAGGTTTATCAAGTGATAATCTTGGATTATCAAATGAAAATCCAGGTTTATCTCGACAATTTTGGATTATCGCCCGATATACAATATTATTATGATAATCTTGAATTCTCGATCAAAAACGCAAGATTATCGAACGATAATCTTGGGTTATCAACCGATAATCTTGGATCCTAGATCGATTCACCAGGTTCATCAAAATAAGTTTTCATAGTCTTGGATTATCAACCAATAATCTTGGGTTCTTGAATGATTTACCGGGTTTATTAAAATATTCTTGATAATCATGCATTCTCGACAGATAAACCAGGATGACTTTAATAAGCTTGGCTAAAAAATCGATAATCTTGGATTGTCATTCGATATGACTGGATTTTCTATCGATAATCTTGGATTGTCGACGAAAATCTTGGATTATCAGTCGATAATCTTGGATTATCGGTAGATAATCCAAGTTTATCGAATGAAGTACATTTAAATCAGTAGATAATCCAAGATTGTCGACTGATATACCGAATTAGTTTGATAATCTTAGATTATCGATCGATAATCTTGGCTTATCGGTCGATAGTTCAAGTTATTTTGATAATCTTCGATTATCTCGTGATAAACCTGGTTTGTTGTTGATAATCTTGGATTATCTTATTATTGATCATTCGGCGTTTGAAAGTACTCGGTTTCTCACACAGACGGCCCTAGTTCAAATCCCATCCAAGGCACTTCATTTTTTTTTTCCATTTCTTCTTTGTTATCCAGTGTTTGGTGGAACTCAAAGGCCATGTGAGGTCACCAGAGGTCAAACTGTGCAAACATCGTAAAAACTGTCTTGCCCACGTGACAGGTGCATAATCATTACTAGCTGGCCTTTGCCGAAATCACAGAGTGGAAACAGTGCATATGTAAAATTGCATGCACTATTCTTTACAAAATGAAGTCTCTTTGCGCCCTTACCTTGATTCCCAGTCTGCCAGATGTCCTAAAATTTGCAATAAACAGTGTTTAATTTGAACACTTTCCTGAGGGAACACTTTCCTGATGGACTTCGAAGCTTCCCGCCGTTTGTGCCCGCATGCGCAATCTTCGTTTGCCCGAAGCCTCCCTGTTTTTGTGAAACCTTGGGTTCAAGCTTAAATTCTAGCAGATATCGAGTCTTCATGTCCCGTCACTCTCTAAATGAAGGAATTATGGGTTCCCAATGTTGGATTGTGATTAAGACATTAGTCGTCTTTAATCCGACCCTGTAGTAAGTGACCAAGTTTTCACGCACTTTTCCCTTCAAAAGCAGCTATTTCATTTTGTGCCTTCTTTTATCCCATTTTATGGCGTCGCCTCAAGTTTTCTAGCCAACACAGTTTTATGTCAGAAACGTTGCTTTAGTCACACCTTATTAACATAAGCGTACATGACTAATTTTGTGGGCTGCAGTACTTTTGCCTTAAACTTTAATGCATGGTTCCCGAAAATAGCCAGTTTTCTGCTCGAATTGGGAGCCTAACCCCACCCCATCCGCCCCCCCCCCCTTCATGCGCCTATGCAAGTTGTGGTACTGTTTGCCAAGTATGAAATTTCTTAACATATTTTCTCCTGTACTGTTATTCCAGACTACCTTAAATAAAACGACCGATCAGACAAGACATCGTCGACTGTCATGCCCGCAAATGAGATGTGTCGCCTGCGCAGCTTACTTTTAAAGTTTTCATGTGCAGTGATAGGTTTTGTCTGACAAATTCAGCCCAATGAACCAATAACAGCCAGTGAAGCTTAAAGGGAAATATTGCGTTTGAAAAAATAACATTAAGTGACACCAATGTAATTCCACTGTGGTGTATTCCCCTTTCCAAATAGGAATCACAAGTAACTTGCAACAAGTCAACACAAATCTCACGAAATATGAGCAAAAAGAAGCAACAATTTTCTCACTGGACCAGCTCATTATCGAACGGTAAGCCTCGCCCACATGCAACGTTCGTACCGCTGCATCATTTAGGAAAAGCGTTACGAAGGGTCATATTTACACTCATTACGCAATACGTGTTGATCTCGCTTACTTAAAGCACTTCCCACGACCCTGTCAGCCTGCCCTTTATGCTCACAAGCTACCACTACAGTTTTCGCACCGTCTGTGCTGTACTGTGGGATATTGCAGCGACTAATTTTCACAAATTTCTTCTTATTTCTCTTCCAAGTATCTTTAATAATATTTCAAGACTAAAGGCCTGTATACACGAGCAACATTAACAAAACATTCCCAAAACATTTCCAAAACATCCACTGGCAACAAATCCA
>WURT03495556.1:0-21791 GCA_009936505.3 Holothuria glaberrima | reverse complement strand
GTTTTCTTTCACGATTCTTTAATTTATCTTTAAATATAAGTTCATTTTCTGTGAAAAACATTGGCACTGTTGTTTTTGAATTGTTTGGTCAGCTGAACCTCTCCCACCCGGTGACACTGTGTGTACTTTTAAGATACACTGTCCTGTAATCTCACTTGAATGAACTTATTTTAATAAACTTGGGCTCTACTCTATCATTATTAATCGATACTCTAAGCTTAAACACGAGGGCAATGTCCTGAGATGTATTTCTCGCCAACGCACGATTACTTCGCCGCTTAAAATGTGACATATGGATTGTCATGGGCTACCGAGCCTTCTGTATATTGAATAACATAGGCATATTCTTCTTTTTTTCAAGCAGGTTTGGAAGGTTTTGTAACTCTTACGACATAACCATGGTTTGTACTGGGCGTATTGTATTAACCACAAGGACTATTCGTTTCTGACTATTTTCTTTTTTTGCGCTGACGCTGGGCTCTTTTAGCGTCGCATACGCAATTGCGACTGTCATATCAAGTTGCCGTTGACTGACACGTAAGGTGCGTTGCTGCTTTAGCACACAAGAGTTTTTTGGATGACAAGTTAAGCTAACTGAATGTGCATTCCCTCCGGACTTTTGAGTGTCATGTACTGCATCAGCATCTTCTGCTAACTTAAAATATGACAAATAGCTTGCACGTACAAAAAGTAGCTTGGTTGTTTAGAAAGTCATAATATAACAGCCAACTCAGAAATATATTTGACCTTAGACTCACAAAGGCAACCATACATTTCGGTAAAACGTGTATTGCAGCTAGAACGACACAAACCAAACAGTCAGGCAATCCATAGTGTTGCAAATCTCTCCTTTCATCATTTTCCCTTCATACCTTGAGATTAATGGAATGTTCCAACATACTGATTAACCAATAATTCGTGGAGTTGCAAATCTCTTCTTCACAACTTTTATACTATATTTAATGTATGGCATTTTCCACATAGCCTACTGAAGAGCAGAGTTGTTGAATCGAGCCGCTGACTAGGACTCGAGTCAGACTCGTTTCGCACCTTTTAAATGAATAATTGCGGGTTGACTTGAATTTGATAGCAGATTTTTTCAAACCTTGATGGGAAGGTGTCCTATGTAAAACCCCACTGCCACATTAACAAACGGAAGTAAAGGTCAAAGGTCAGAGGTCAAAGTTCAAAGGTCAAAATTAGTTTTTTTAATATAATTCCATAGTAAAATATCCCACCGATATAAAACTTCTCACATATACTGTAAGTGACCAGAACTATCAAAATATACGGTTGCCACCGCAATCGAGATCAAAGGTCACGTGATGGAAGGGCAAACGTATATCTTTTAGCGAAAATTAACCTTTTCCTTGTGGCTTGGACCGATTTTGTTCGAACATGGTGGGAAGATATCCCAGTGTAGAAACTTGTTTCCCAGACCCCCGGCAGTAAAGGTCAAAGGTCAGAGGTCAAAAGACAAATTACGTCAGAATCGTTTTTGGCTTAAAATCCAAGATGAAACATTGCATGATATGACATCAAACTTTTCACATATAACAGGGTTGTCGAGTTCTATCGAAATATGTCATTGCCATGGAAATAGAGGCCAAAAGTAACGTAACAAAAAGTCAAATCTACTTTTTATATTTCAAAAATTACTTCCACACGGCTGGACCGATTTTCTTCAAACTCGGCTGGGAGGTACCCCACGGTCGGAAATTGTGTCTTAAAATCGTTCTTTGGCAATAATTTCAAGAGGAAACGTTCCATGCACTATAGGGACGACAAGATCCACCATAGTATGTGGTAACTGTGGTCAAAGGTCACATGAAAGACAAGACGGTCAAATATACATTTTTTAGGTAAAAAACTGCCACTAGTTGGCTAGATCAACTCTCCTCTCTGTTAACTTGGGAAGAGGTGTTCCAAAGTGGGAAATTATGTCCAACACAACCCTGTACGGGAGGTCGAAGGTGTTAAAATGTCTTGTGTATGTGTTAGTCATGTGAGTCCATATCCGTTACAAGTTACTTAAGACGTTGCAAGCATACATATTAAACTCATATAGAGATGTTCCACGGACGTCACGTGATCGCGCGTCTCTGGTTTGGAAGGGCAAGCGTACAATGTGTCACAGTAGTATTAATGGTTATGCAATGCGCGTGTGCTGTAAATACGCTAACTGCTTGTGTGTTTTTCCTTTAACTGCCAGGCAATCCCAAACGCATGACGTAACTTGAAATACCTCTACATATACATTGCTATGGAATTGACTCCTCATAGAGAAGCAAATGCCGAGGAGGAAGTGTCTATTTGACATGTGCATCTTTTTGCGTACAAAACTAAGACAACATTACATCAATGCATTTATCAGAGAAGATTGGTGTACGTGCGCGTTTTGTACGCATCCAATCCCTTTTTGTGTATTTACCCTGAATATTTGAAGCACACTTCTGCGAGCCGTCAGAGAACAAATGCACTGATTGCCTTAACGTTGTGAGCATGAAAGAAACCAATGCCGCCATTAGGGCTGGTCCTGCCGATTCTTAGGGCAGCGTGTGTAATTCACTGTAAATGAAGCGTCGGTACGCCGTGAAGCTAAACATTCACGATAGCAACGTAAATGAACAACACACAGGGTTGGCTTCATAGTTACTAATACATGGAAGGTGCACAAATTTTCGGCATAGTGAGCTGAACAAGTCATATTTTGCACGACAAAAAAGGGCTCATGTAGGAAAGCTTAGGTATAAGGGCGCTCATAAACACGCCTGCATTTTTGGACGCTGATTCGGAGCCTCCAACACGGTCTGCGTTTGGTGCTCTTTAAGCTATACATGCGTCTTTCCTGTTGACAATAAGCGCCATCATGTAAATTGTAGGTCAATGGAGTTTTCTTTTTTAGTTTTTAAGCCTTTACTTTTGGTTGCATTACTCTTAATTAAAACGCATGAAGCCTTTAAGAAATGACTTCTTTTTGTCTTAAATTTGTGTAACTTCTGCGATGAAAGCCTTTTCATAAGGTTGTTGAGGCAACTTTACCCCAGCGCAATATTGGGCTTGTTTACGCTTGATAGCGCGCCTGTTAGCGGATTACAGGCCCAAGAGGCTCTAAGGTTGAGTCAGCATGTACACCATTGCCACAGCGGTACATTATTTCTACTTCTGAATACGTGCTCCTAGGGCAGCAATTGAAATGAGTAAGCTTACCTACATCACGCGACTCCAAGTAGGCTCCAGTTACAAGGCATATTCCACATTGACTTGCGTTCCTGGCCACCAGTTATTTAGCCCATGCAGAGCGTATGCTAGCGATGATATTTTCAGCTCTATGGTTTGCCCTCGTTTTCTATGTGTTTAGGGTTTTGACATGTTTAGAAAAACCTACCAAATTTTTTCTAATTATTTAGTTCAGTTGTCAAAAGATGTATGACTTTTAGGTTATATCTGTAATGGTTTCTCTGTAGGTATACGGAAAAGAGGAAGCTGGATACTTGATGTTGCTCTTTATAAGGCGTATATTGCATCTTACAAGCGTCCTAGGAGAAGAGTGAAGCAGTAGAGTAGCGTGATAGAGATACAGTAGAAAGAGTGATTATCTGTGGTCGAAGCGTGCTTGTGACGATATATTACAATATCTTTCCATATTGAGTTGTATTTAGCCATCTGTCCAGCTTACATAAGGCAACTGTCCTAGAATTAGCTTTCAATTATTTTTTTGCATACTGATAGATGGCTTAATTACGAAATATCCAAACAACTTCTCTGACTGCTTTGATGTTTTCACGTCTGGTTACACTGAAGACGGTGTGTATACCATTACACCAACTGACTGGACTGCGCCACCCTTTGAAGTCTATTGCAACATGTCACATGACGGTGGCTGGACGGTGAGAGTACTCTCAGGTGTATTAAGTACTAGTATAGCCTTCACATAAAAACGTAGAAATGTTACAATTACAATGAATAAAGATAAGTTTAAGTAACGCAGGAAATATGACAAATCGGTCCAAGAAAAAAAGACTAGTACACTACGAAGATGCACATTGTTAGGTTCATTTTGGGGATTTCATGCATCCCCATTTATGTTACTGAAACCCCTCAATTTTGTATAACCAAGGGATGAATCTTTGGATTTCTATTTGCCTATAACCCTTTGCCACCATGCGATACACCAATCAATCAGTTAGTATATTCGGCATAGGTAACTTCACTTGATATGTCACCTTTTTCTGAAAATCGATAGTTCATTGTTGGAAAACATGGCAATTCCTGCAATCTTTCTCCCCGAAGTTGTTTAACTGGGACCCATTGTTCCACTTCCCCATGATTACACCATTCCCTTTAGTACATCTGTATACAAGGGTTGTTATCTTTCATGCTTTTCGATCAGTATAAACAAAGAATCTTCTCTGCATAATAGGTGATTCAAAGACGTGTAGATGGATCAGTGGATTTTTTCCGCTACTGGGAAAATTACAAGGAAGGCTTTGGAACCCCGAGTCACGAACTTTGGATTGGTAATGAAAAACTCTTCTTTTTGACTAATCAGAGGAACTATAAATTACGCATTGATTTTGTCAACCGAAATGGCGTTCCTTACTACATGAACTACGACCTTTTCCGAGTCAGCAACGAAAACAGCAACTACCAACTAGAACTTGGCAATTATGCAGGAAACGCAGGTTTGTACATTAACATCTAACAGTTCCGATTGGTTTTTATGTTTGACGTATACGTTTTATCTGGTCTTGTCTATTTCCACGTAGCTGGGCTATCTTTCAAAGTAAGATTAAGTTTTTAATTATTGAGTTAAGCTTCGGAAAGATTAGATTATTTCTGTCGTATTTAACAATTTAACATATACTTTAGCATTGGCCTCTGAAGACATACAAGAATTTAAATGCTCTGAGTCTACGTTCCGTAGAGTACATAGAGTATTTTCGGTTTGAATCATATTTCTTACATACAACTCATCAGACTTATACCAGAGACGAGCTGCTGGGAATAGAACAAATGGCCCTTCTCTTTCAACTTAACGAGTGTATAGATAGCTGACATAGCATAGTATGTAAGTCTTTTTGTTTTAAAGTGAATCAACTTAAAGGGTGATAAAAAATAAAGAAAACTTAACATCACCTGCCACATATTAACAAAAAGTTTGCCTTCTGTTTACACATTGTCCCCTACGGATAGGTTCAACATTATTTGTTTACAACTTTAGAAGCTTCTAGGAAAATATTAAAATATTTCAATCTCTCATGACTTGTTATAATCGTTTTGAATATGGATAGGTCTAACGTAACTTGAGTGTTTTGTCTTACGCCTTTTCTTATCATTTCGTAGGGTAGAACAACCCGCATTTTGGTGCATTGAAGTTGAATGAATTATATGTGGTTTCAATTTCTGTGGTTTGAACAGAGTTGCTTTCTAATTCTAACAATGATGTAAACATTAATGATCAGTATTGCATGTGAAACACTAGATCTGTATGGTTCATATTTTGGTAACAAATAGGATAACTTATCCACAAAAATTTCCCAAAAGGTATTGCTATCGCTCTGTATCTTGATGTGTAGTCAAGTTTAAAATCCTGAGTTGTAAAGATATTACAGAAATTAGTCGTATCGTCAGTGTAACGGTTTATTCGTTCGGTATCAATCTTCCTTTTCTAAATTTATCATCCATTCTAATTTGAGATGCACGTTTATCAACTGATTCTGTTAGAAAACACAACTTGCAAGTAGCAATTGTTATGAAAATTCGCCCAAAGTTCAAATGAATATAACTGAAAGTCATTGGCCAGCCCTTTTAAGAATTTTAACTGGTCTTTCAGTGTTGAAAATCTGTCACCCTGCTTCATCGATCGAGGTTTAAAATCTAACAAACCTGACCAAGAGCAAACAAGAGTACGGCTGACATGTCAGTTCCGTTGAACTTAGTATACCAATCACAGCAGGACGTTATTAGGCTCCTAGGCCTAGTCACAGTAAACCAACGCTTTTGAAGAGAAAGAAACAACGAAGTATCATTACAACATTGTTCTAACTTTTTTCAAATCCCTCCATACAATGCTTCAAATTTCATTATTCTAAATTTAAATGTAAACAACAAGGATCAAATATCTTGTCATTAATCAGTAGACTAAAATAAAATTTCTTTTACTTAGAGTAAAAAATCAGCGGAAAATGTCATCACGTATACATAAAAAATCTCCCTCTCCTTGAACGATACAGGTCTAGATTAGCGTTGGAACACCGGAGGATTTTTGGACGAATTGATTGCAATTATTGCCTTAAGCAAATCAATGTCAAAGAATAAGGCTAACCTTACTATTTCATTCCTTAGAGACGTTCCACAACGAATCTAGCATTTTATTCACTGTGCAAAAATTTGTGTCGTAGCAAATTGCTTCTCTGACAATGTGTGACACAAAACATTGTAAATATGGTTCTGTTTTATTTCCAAAAGCTTGACACAGAAAGTTTTCTGATATGAACTTATTAACAAAATGTGCACTTTACAGACCGTTAACTGCAGATACATCAGGTGGGCTACGATCCTTCCCATTGAAATTTCTATCCTGAAACCTGAACACCCAGTTGAGAATCAAGAATATTTTATTAGAGATCATCATTCGGATTGTCCATCACTAATCTCTTAACTACAAGGGTCGTTTTCAGTTTGGCAAACAATGTACGTTAACAGGTAGTCAGGTATCACTGATTTATCTTTGGCAATATCCTTCCTTTTGTGCCAGCAAAAAATTGGGAACACTAATTAAATAATGAGCCTTACCAATCATTTCAACAGTTGAAAGCTTCACTTAACATGTCAATATTTGCATTTAAACAATGTAATGTTTAAAAAAGAAAACAAAAACAGATGGGCTTAACGTGGTCTTTATTTGAAGACCCTTAGCTTTCCCTCCTATCGTTTCTAAATTACCCGCAAAGAACATGTGGTCTTTTTATTAGTTAAGCATTCAAACCCACAACAGTAACGGAATTCAGTCAAATGGAATTACTTTTGAGAAGTGGGAATAAAAAAAGTGAATTGTTGTAGTCATTAAAAGCCATCTACTTCCTTCCATCGTTGGTTAGTAAAAAAAAACTAGTAGCTCTTCCTGAGAGAAGGCGGTTTCATGGTTCCGGTGAAATAGGTCTATCAAACAGGTTTAAAACTTTCTACATAGTGTCTTTGCAAACTTAAAATGTTTGATGGGCTTCAGAATGTAAGGTATTGCATTTTCATTTTTTCACAGGGTACGACTACATGATCGTACACAGAGACCGACCATTTACCAGTCGTGACCGAGACAACGATCGTTTTTCTGGTAACTGCGCTGTTAAATATAGTGGCGCTTGGTGGTACAAAAAGTGTTACACGGCCAACCTTAACGGCGTTTACAATGATACGACTGATGATGGTGTTGCACTGTTTAAACGGGGTGATTTCACATACAGCCTTAAATACACGCAAATGAAAATAAAGCCTGTGTGACAAAGTTTAAATACACAAATAAACGTAAAAGACGACTAAATTCATGTAAAGCATCTTTCAAAATGACCCTACTTGGTTTCTACGTAAGCTACCATAACCTCTACTTCTAGGAACCTTTGACTGCAATTCTGCTAATGTGGTTTACATACTCTTCTGCAATAAATGCACTAAAGGCAATTACGTTGGAGAAGCGAAGACGAGATTCCGTCTTCGTTTCAACAACCACAATCATACCATTCTACAGCGGCTTAAGGATATTCTGTTACTGAACATTTCTCCTCTCCCATACACACAATACATAATCTTAAACTTTGCATCCGGAAAGGTAACTTTAGAAATGACGAGAGACGAAAAGCTGAGGAGACTAAGCTAATCTTATCTATCAATAGCCATACGAATTGCCTGAACAAAGATTTATTCATTTTGAATGAGTTCACGTTGTAGAATGTATTTTTAATTTGCCCAGTTCTCAAGTCTTTGAGGAAGAGGTAGGACCTAGAAATATTAGACTACGTTTTTGTGTAATGCTGGTATTGAAGGCACTCTCACCAATGATATGGGGGCATGTAACATATGCTTGTTTACTTATATTTATATGCCAACCCACGAAATCTATGTATATAGTATATTTATACCATCATTTCAATGGAGAAAATGAATCTTTGCGTCTTACAGACTGTTTCACCTGGAAAAGCTCATCACCGACTGACTAGCATTTAGAAATAACCTTAGGTGTACATTATCGACATTCAGCCGTATTCAGGAAGTAGGATTTTCTTTTTGTGTTAGCATACCCAGAGTTAAATTCTATTTGACAGAAACCATTTGAAACCATTCAGGTTCCAAATGGTTTAGAATGTGTTTTGGTCAATTTTCCATTCAAAACCATTTGTAACCACTTGACAACAGTTGTAAAATCAGTTGAGGTTACCATATGCATTTTTAAGACAGTTGGCACCATTCATAACCATTTACGAACCACTTGCAACCATTCAAGACCATTTAATTACAATGTATTTTGGGCAAATGGTTCAAATGGAATTTAACCCTGGGTGTGGACATGAGTTTAGTTTTTTTTTTTTTTTTTTCCTGTTTTAAGTTGTTTGTCTGTTTGAAGTGATAATATAGTACTTTTTTAGAGACTGATGTGGCATCTGTGGGGTTTGGGCTGTAAGGTTGAGCGCGCCTCAGTATTTTCCAAGTGATTTTGGATTGTGTACCTTTTTCTTTCAGATCCCAGACTATTTGCTGAGTTCGGTGTCATTCATGTGTCTTTGGTTGTTGAGGCTTGCTTTGTGTGAAAGGTATCTTGTTTCAAAAGTGTTTGATGTTAAGCCGATGCATGTTTTAAATGAGTGTTGATATTATTATAATATATATTTCACTATTGGTAAGGTCCCTTTAAAGACATAATCTATATGCAACTACTTCAAAGTCGACGAATTTACGGACACGTATCTGTTAACACGTACGGATGGCAGGCCATTGAAATAACGTTTGATTATATCTTGAAGACGTTAAGGGGAAATATATGCTTTTGTATTTTATTATTTTTTTTCGCCTTAAGGTAGGGTGATATAAAGACTTTCGCCCTAAGGTGGGAATTAGCATTTCATATATATATATATATATATATATATATATATACCAGTATGATAGTTTGGATGGTCCATTCCATTGTCACATGCGATTAATGGCATTTGTAGGAGCTAATTGAGCATGAAAAAGAAAAGAAAGTATAAAAGTTTGTATATCAGTGTGAAGGTTACTTCCTTCGGAAATATTGATCACTACTGTTGGTCATTTTCGTGTGGTTCATGTCTTGTAAGCTGTTAGTTTAAGATTTATAATAACCTTCCTCTTACTTTGTTATAGCAAATACTGGAAATTAAAAGGGCAAAAGTGAAATAATAAGAAAATGAAACAACATGTTAGAAACGGTTGACTGAAATTTGTAAAAAAGTACCGTACCTCATATCAAGCATGACCTGAGAAAGAGACAGAAACTTTCATTACTGATGAAATGAGCAGACGGAGAATCTAAAATGAATTTATTTTTCAAATAAAATACAAACAACTGGTTTTGCATTGTGGTACAGTCTACAGGTCTACATGTATAATGCCCCAAAAAAATTTTTCCGAATATGTCAGACTTTGCTGGTCTTTCCTTTTCATACCTAAGGGAGGAAAATTACGAACAAGAATAATGATATCCAGCGAAACACAAACATAAAACAAAAACAATAAAAAGATTGAATGATGGCAGTACATTGAAAATAATGCTATTTGTAATCGTGATCGATTTCATTGGGAATGGCAACCTTCACAACACTGTTTCAAAGAGCTTAAATCCAATACGGTCTTTGTTAAGTTCTTAATTCTTTAAGTGTACCTAAATTCTGCAATAACAAGTATATATATATATATATATATATTTGAGGGATTGAAGAATGATTTTTATTAAACCAACTCCTATTTTCATTGCCTAGTCCGTTGTTGAGATATGAAATGTTAAAATTTATTCACTTAATTGGAAAAAGTCGATTGCTTAATAGTTTGAAATATCTTTCATTTACAACTCACGTTAGCTCCTTTGGTTTCCTTTCAAACTAAAATGTTTGTATGACCTTGAAAAATTTACTGTGTTCTTGCATAGCATTTTGGGCGGAGAGGGCTTGTCAAGTCATCTCACCCTATACCAGGAAGACAAGATGCAGCGGCTGTTGTCAAAACATAAAAACCAAGGCGGTAATGAGAGTAGCACAAGAATGACATCACAACTTATTGTGCAATCTACAATTTTAAAATTGAGTGAATTAACTTCAACACTTTAACTCTCAGCTCAGGAATGACCTGTGAAGATGGGATTTGCACCATTTTAATTTATTTTCGCAGCTTTGTACCATATAAGTTTTAATTTTACAATTTAAGTACACTTTACGCACTCCCTCACTCAGTCACTCTGCACCGTTTTGTTACTCTCTCTTCGAATGGTTAGTTTACTTGCAAACTACTTCACTCCGCTTAAAGAGCCTTTTTAAATCATCTTGCAAACGTTTTTGATATGAGACTATGTAAATTCACAGTTAATTCCCTATCTTTGCTTAATATTGGTAAATTTTAACTATAATTGCAAAACATGTACACAGCAAGCCACTCTGATTGATTAATGCAGACTTGCGCAGTTGAACGGGGTGAGAATGTGAGATATAATACGGTCGCAACAGCTTTCTTAAACATGAAATATTACTTCAGAAATTTTAAAATTCATAATAACCCTAACAGCAAACTTTACCTGATTTATGTATTTTTCGTAAAAGAATGGAAAGATTTCACTTAAACTTTTAAGTATGCAATAGAATGGAAGGGATATTTTACTCAAGAAGTCTTTTAGGGGGCCCCTCCCGGGGCGGTCATTACTCCTGCACTTATTAACTGCACTTAATTGCGTGTCTGTCACAGTGCTAGAAAGGAGGCCTAGTACATAGAGCCCATTCACACCTGCTGTGAAGGTAATCCTGTATTCAGTGCTCACGGTAAAAGGCTGTCTACGTTGAGTGTGTAGTTCTGACAAAGGTGGAATATGCCTGTATGATGAATATGCTTTATTGCGGTTTCTGTAATGACCATGAGTGCAACTAGAGTCATGACTGGGATGTCTCTTTGAAGACGAATGGTAAAAATATTGTACCATGTTTCATTTTGGAATCTTTACCATTGTTTATATGTCGAAACAAGAATAGATTACAGAACAGCACGAGAAAATGCTTTGGCCTGGTTTTTCTTGATAGTGTGGAAACAACTTGATTCCATTTTGGGGTTTTACGTTTTGAGTTCATGAAATGATGACCTATAAAGTTTTAAATCAAGGCAAACCAAACATTAGGGTTATTCACAGGAGTTCAAATTTCCCTTATCTTCTACTTAACGATACTATAAAACCTCTGATTTAACTTCATTTCATGACTTAAGCGCCTAAATGATGGATTCAGACCAATGTTAGTTTGGAATCATTTCCGCTTATATACGACTGAAAGGATAAATGTATAATTGTATCTTCCATGACACGAAAAAACATTGAAGGTTTACCACCCTGTTCGTAAATTCGATCCTAATTTACAATGGAATAGTCCAGGCAGCGGCACTGGAATGTATAATCGTCCTTGACGATTTATAATGCCATGAAGATTTCGGAAGATTTTGGGACGAAATTGTCCAAAAGCGATAACACTTCGTCACTTTTTTCACTGGGTATCCAAAGAACTCTGTACACTTTTCGAGAGAAGGAATAAGTTGATTGCTACATACATCCAAAGTTTAAAAGTATGAAAGAAATATAGGTAAACTGGACCAACAACCCGCCAAAATTTTTTGGGGATCCTGTTGAAGAAAGTCTTTCCCTTATTTCCCTTATGAGCAAAACCAATGGTTAGTTGACAGACCACCTTTGTTGATCCATTATGGTGCCGGAACATATTGACGTAGATCAGACGGTGATAAATGAGAATTGGCCCCCGAGGGGTATGGTCCTTTGCTCTACCCCCTGAAAATTCTGATATCCTAAGCGACCTAGGCTGCATTTAATTTCACTATGAAGCAAATAATTGCTTTGCTTTGATGTACGTAACATGGGTGGGTTGCCTGTATGAACGATTCTGATACCCAAGTGTCAAGTAATGCAGCCTGGAGGAAGCTATACTTACACAAACATGTAACTGGCGTCAATTAGGGACACACTTTTTTAACGGTGAAAATGTGGATATCCCCACTTAGAGTGTATGTACATTTGACTAGGGAAAAAAAGCTCATGTCCCCGATTAACACGTATTAAACGCATACACTCAAACACTCATGCACCAACACATGAAGTGTTTCCTAATGATAGATTCACAACATGGAAAATGGAGAAAACGCCAAATTGCTTCAAACTTACTGGGACAAATCTTTGAAAGATGCAAAATCCAACTTTATGACAAATTTTGCAAATGGCAATTGGGTATATCCCTACTTGCAAGTGTATCCACACTTGCCTGAAGAAAATAACGCTAATTTCCCCGATTTACACCAATTACATACCCTACAACACAAATCAACTAAAATCCTGCACAAATCTTGCATGGCTAGACAGTTTGCCAGTAGCTTATGATAGAAGTTTGAAAGCAGAATGTTTACTATTTTACATTAATTTGACTGAACTTTGAGACCGTCAACAAACGCCCAAAAATTTTGAGTTGACATTTGTATTTAATTGGAGGTTAAAATAAAGTCTTAAAGCAAAACTGGCTTTTATTTTATTTTCCTTTATTCAATCACAAAATTTCTCTTCAGGTGGGTGCTATAATTTGTCCGACACTGATAGCTGAGAATCGTTGAGAAGTCTATGGATAGGACTTCTGGTGAACTAATACTCATTGACAAGCTAGGGGATGACAGTTAAAAGCTGCTAAGGTATATCTTTTTGCGTAAATTAAGACATCATTGTAGGAATAATGTCTCCATTCATAGTCGCAGGAAATGGGCACGCTGGTATCCAACTCCAAAAATGTCGAAGTCGTCCGTGCATATTTTAGAACCCCTTATCGTCCACTTCGGTATGCATGCATGGCAACATTAGGATTTTAATTTGAAAGACTTTTACAAAGGTGATCTACATAATTCAAAATGGTCTTCACAAGTGCACCGTCCAAGGACATTTTTTTACAATTATTTAAGTGTTAACTTGTCTGTTTTCAAGACTCTAGGACCATTCCGGCCATTCATCCTCCCCTTTCTATAACCCCTTTCCACACACACTTGAATGCATTACCTAACTATCTAATACTGTGTTCAAAGACTTCCACTGATTACAATTTGCCTACTTCCTACCTTCCACCCCAGACTTCACTAATTAAAGCTGTTCTTAATTGACATCCATCGTTTTCGGTGGATGTTGTCAATGGACTCCTCACAAATGCTGATAAATCATTAAGGCGTTACTCCCAAAATATAACAATGGTATTGTTAGTATTACTGTGACTGAACACTGGAAATATGTAACGGAGAGTAAAGATATAATTATCTCTGGTGGTTATCTAGAAAAATGAACAATAGCTTACATATTTGAAAAATGCTACAAAACAGCGTTCAAACTTTTGTGCTCATGAGACAAAGACCACAGTTTCTCATACTACGTGGCCTATGCCAAGCTACGTTACATATATTACAGGTAGTATGAAACTTTAAGATAGCTCTTCTCACCCTATATTATGCCTGTAAACGTAATTGCATCAAGGTTAAGACGAGCTGCAGTATGGATACAGAAGGGGAATTAGAAAGTGCGAGAAATGAAAGATTTAGTGTGTTTGGTTTTTATTAATAAGGAGCTTGCAAGAGTTAATGACTCCTGTGAGCCTATATCCGTTCTCTAAAAAAACAAACATCAAACCAGGATCATTTCTCCTCCATTACCCCGTTCCACCGCCGAAACTATGTTGGAAGACAGACTATGAAGCTAACTAGATGACCTTGGCACCCATACTATATACTGTCGTAGCCTTTATACGTGCAAAAAACCGACCGGTATAAAACTAGCTGTCTGCATTTGTGTTGGTGTAAAGTTTAACGCTACGCGTTCAGCTTAGCCGAAGGAGCACGTTCTGTTCTGCGACATCATATGCATATGGCCTATTGCATATGAAACAGCAACTTTAAAATTGCAGTGGTACTAGAATACTAAATAAATAGTACCTCATTTTATAAAAATTGGCGTGGTACCTAGTCGGTTTTGCCCTCCATTGTATAACAAAGCCAATACCTCGCAGAGGGATAGGTCATCTGTTCGTTTGCATAACATTTTATCATAAATTGATGTTTAATTATGGATGAGGGGCTCTTCATAAATGTTCTCTACTGTTGACGGAAGCATCTCCGAATGAAAAGGAAGAAAATGAAAACGCCCTTTGACAAAGATGTTTGTTGTCATTGACTATATTCACAAAACCTACAAAAGAAGTTAGAATGACAACACGCTTATGAACAATGAACTAAACCTAAGAGTGCGTCGAAATATGTAACGCTCCCTGCCCAGTATCATGTAAATACAAAAAAACATGAGGCGAATGTAGAATTGTTGCAACAATCGGGAGTACTTCATACACTAAAGGGAATTAGCCCTCATTAAATATACGAAAATAGATCAGAACCTCAGCAGTTGACAAAAGCAAAAAAAACAGTTATTAATCTTTACATATACATGGTAATGATGAAGACATGCATGATCTACTGGCGGATCCAGAGCCTTTTTTGGGAGGGGCCAAACTGGTGATACAGTGATGAGGGAGAGGGGTCTAAAGGGAGGGCTGTTCCCTTTCCCTTTAACCGAATGCCCTCAGATGCGATTTGATGCAACAAAAGTGTACAATTGTGAAGTTAATTTTCTTCTATAAAATTTTCGGGAAACTATTTTTGGCCCTTCTTTGGGTGAGGCCATGTCCCCCGTTGGCTCCCTTTGATACGCTAATGGCATGATCCATTAACACTATAAAAACAGTTTTTGTATAATGCTTACCTAAATAAATAAACAGTTTTTTAACAAAAAGTTAACTTTATTTTTAGGTTTCTCATTTTCTCTATCGACCAATCATTTGATAGGTTACTACTGTTTATGTTGACTGTGAGATCTTTCTCACAGGTAAGAAGAATGCAGTCGTTCAACCGCTCGTCGAACATTGAAATTAGTTTTGGCTCTGAGTTAATGTCTTTCCCGGAATGTAAACTGTGAAATTACAAAACGCGCAAAGCGCGCGAAAATGTTTATGTTATAAGCCTACACAAAAGGAATCTGCACTTATTTAAAGCTCATATAGGTTAAATGTCATAAAAATTATGTTTATTTATTTACTATTGTTTTATCTTAGTTTGAAACTTATTATCAAACTCTCCAAAAATATTAAGACTTTTGATAAAACAATTTATAATATATATTTTTTTTATTTTTTAATTCGCAGTTTTGCCCTGCGAAATATGAATTTTTTGCCCTGCCAGAGTCACATTTTCCCAGTGGGGGGACCCCTTGAGTTACACCCCTGGATACTCCCATTATATATCTTTACGTTCTAAAATTTAAATGGTCACATGCTGGGACTGGAGAGAGAGTAAATGTTTGGAGATTGCTAAACATTACACAATCCGGACCGGAGGAATACCCATAAACCGAAGGTTCACTAGATCGAAGGTTCGCTATAAACCGAAGATTCCCTTGGACGAAAATATACTCCGAGCAAGCAGTAGGGTAAGGGTTCTGGTTAGATACAGATTCATGGTTCGATAGTACACCCTGACGGTGTACAAATCAGCTGTCTGTATTTGTTGGTGTAACTTGCAAAGATACGCGCTATTCCTCCTAACGAGGAAGCACTTTCTTCTCTGTGACATCGTATGCATAAGGTCTCATAATGACTTGGCGTTAAAGGTATAACTGTATTGTTTTACGTTTACTCTCGGTTCCCGTGCTCTTTTTGTATTCGTGAAGTATAATGCCCCTATTGTTTGTGGAACATTAATCCTGCATTCACGTAAACAATGGAGAAAAAAGAAAAAGTTATGCTCCGGAGGGGATTGAAAGTTTCAGTTATTACGTAACGAAAAACTTTTAACACTGTGATAGCTAGGTGACATACTGTGACACCTCATCCCACCCCCTAAACATTATGTGTCTTAAAACGTTATTTAGACGATTTTAGTTTTTGGACTAAAAAAACATAGGGGGCAAATGCCTACCCTGGCCCCTGTGGCCCTGCCCCTGTTCTGAGGCATTGGTTGCTGGCATGGGCGACGATCCTGGGGAATGGGGAATATACCCCCAGTGAATTGGATGGGGGCTACTGTACACAGCATCCCCCATGATATCAAACTGTCAAACCGGCAGATTCGGAAATCATGTAAAACATTTAAGTTAGTTCAGAGCCGCAGCCTGCAGTGACAATTGCTCCCCTGAGATTTCTAAATCGTAAATGATAGTTGGCCTAATTGAAAAAATACTGAAATGCTGAAAATTTCACTGTCCAATTTATGATTTCAAGGCCACCAAAAACCGGGAAATTGCACTTGAGGATTCCCTTTTTTCCCAAGTTTTCCCGAGGAGGTCTCGGACCCCGTTGCGTGCTCATGCGGGCTTCTCTTCTTGACGAATGAACCATCTCTCTCCAACAAGAAACACCCCTAGAATACACCAGGATATCCGCTGGTTAACGATGAATGGCCTATGATAACCTTTAGTTATTGGTACTTACTGAGTAGGTTAAGAAACTTTAAATTTAAAGGGCGTAAACAGTCGACGCAAACTTATCCTGAAACAACAGCTAAATCTCAGAAATATCATTTTGTTTTATATCAAGTATCTTTCATGATATACTACAATGAATACTAAATATTCAATATAATCCAAGGAGTTACTGTATACGTGAATTTCACAACTCGGTGAGAAATATATAGTAACATGGTTCTCAAAAGTCATTCCTGAAATAGAAACCCGGGTACTCTCATTCAAATCGGAGTGACTGCCTTCCCTTTTAAATCAAATCTTACTTGTTTTCTTCTTGAAAATCAAAATCTTTATAACGCATGAAATCTAGAATTCTTAGATGCAACTTAAAGGTCTACGCGCCACCCGATGGAGGGTCCCCAGCTTTACGAAGCTTTACGAAAGATAGCAACATTTTGCATCCAACCTACCTCACAAATTTTCGAAGAGTATAGAGTGCTAATCCCTTCCCTTAGACAGCGCGTTTTAATTTCAGCCCAGCCAAAAATAGGGAGAATATCACTGAATAATGATTATTTGTAAAGATGTAATAAGTTAAAAGCTTTGTCAAAGGTAGCACATGTTTGCACCTAAGCCAGGACTTACATGTACCCTCCACTTAGCACCCTCCCCCAGGATGGCACTCATTCAAAGGCCGTGGCCGGCTCGACTTGAAGCAATTGGTTGGAAACTGGGCCGTTAAACCTCATCTAACTAACTCATTCAAAGGTGGAAACGGAAGGGTCCGCCCGGGTGTAACTATCAGTAGGCACACCACTTGATGCTCTGCATAGATAGTGTCATGAACTAACCCATAGAGATTTCGCCCAGGCTACAGTCCTGTAGTTATGAAGAAACTTCTTAGTAGAAGGGAAAAATTTAAAGATCTACAAAAACACTTCTGACAGTTGTCATAGCATCACGTTGCAAAGCCTGGAAAGGGCCATTTCCGGTGACTTCGTGGGTAGTTTTGACCAACATTTTCTTTGTGCGCTCCACGCCAACTGATGGTGGCGCTCCACTTAGATAGTGTCACTGATTATCCCCCCCCCCTCTCCACCCCACTTTCAGAGACACATCGCCTCCTATGGTTTCAGATCACCCGCTTGGTCTACGCGAGTGAAGATTAGCTAATCAGAAATATTTTAAATCTGCAAAGCAATGTCCCAAAAATTGGTGCTTTTCAATTAGCACTAACCAACTTTTTGCCAGCCCTAAAGATTAATCTTACATTAGGTGAAGAATTAATATGTAGGCTAAGTACAAGCTGAATAAGGTCTTTTTTTAATTTTTGCGCCTATCCGTCGGAGATGTTGATGCTTCAGCGATGAGGTAAGAGATTGTTCTCAATAAAAATGCTGGTGTTTATGTTGAGCGTGGATAGTTCCTAATATCTGCAAATAGGGGAGATATTCGTAAGCTTTGTTAGCTCTCGTTTTGTACTATAAAGACATCAAATATGTCCATAAAACATGTGACTTAAGGCCCGTCTACACGATCATAAATTTGTCCATGATCATCATCATACAGATGTTTGAACCCTTGTTGCGAAGATTAAAAACGCCACTAAATATTTTAACACCTTCATTCATGTTGGACGTTGTTCAAATTGTTGGGAAAGCAGTCCACACGATTATACATGTGTTCGTTAGCGTCGTCATACATAAGTATGATGATGTTTTTGACCAAATGTATGATCGTGTAGACGGGGCTTTATACAGTAGCAGATCACTCTATGTACCCAAACAACAGAACTCCCAAACAATGGCAGTATCTCAGGTACAGTTTAATATAAAAGGGAATATGCACCCCTTGATCAGAATAAATATACCCTGTCATCCTTGCCTATGCAGGCTTCTTTTAAATCGTGTTGCATTTCTGGTTACTGAATTGTTAACACCTTGTAGAATAACTCCTTGTTTTACCTTTTCTTTTGTCATAGTTATGTTCAAATATATTTCCAAAGATACTTGTATTGCAAATATGAGGAAATAAGCAAATGTTTGCTGATTTTTCAGAGTAACGTTTACAAGACTGCCCAATTAGTTTTACTACAGCTCACAATTTAACAATGTGTCTTTCCCAGCATTGGAATTTCATCGAGAACGGCAGCCTGAGTATCTATTTACAAGAGTAAGTAATGGTTATTTAAAATAGAATTTGGAGCAAAAAGGTGCAACATGTACAACGTCTGAAAGATATTATTTTAGGCTGGATTAATGACAGTAATATCCTGGTGTCAATGGAAAGTAAAATGGAGGGTGGAGTGTCAGGTGGTCAAACATGGCTGTTAACGGCGTCGTTATATGTAGGAGGTGCATATTCATTTATATTTGTTGACATTACGATTGATCCTTCATTTATGAGACCTTCGGTTTCCGCTCAGCCAACTGTTCTGTCTGTGGCTGAATCACCCGAAAGGACTCTTTTACAGCTTTGTTGTGATTAACTTCTTTTGTAGATGCAAACAAAACAAATTATAATAACAATCGTAGCACCAAAGCCAAAAATAGCTACGGAAGAAATGATGATTTCCCTGAAAGAAGAAAGAACAGAAAGGCGTAAGTAGAAATTTACAGTAGATAACAGAAAGAGTTATTCACAAAATTAATCTGAATTTTAAATTAATGTTTATTTCGTGAACATTTTTTATCACAGCTGTAGTCCTCAAGACGGGTCTCAGACTCGATTGGTCTCAAACTTGATCGGTCTCGAGTCACGATTTAAAGGACTCGGACTCGGAAGGCACTGCCCTGGACTAGGACTTGGTCTCGTACAGTCTGGAATCATCTCTAAATTTCCGACACAGGGCTCAAGCCCGCCAGAATTTGGGATTCACGTGTATGCAATTAATCCATCGTCACATACATTTACCTTGTTCCCCACAGTTCCTGAACAACTCCACACGGTGTCTACGTATTTACAATTTGCGCTGTCTATAGTGTAGAATGATGATATTCGTAATAGTTATAATGTAAAATCCTGTATGGGGGTTTTTAACTATTTTTGCTAGTGGCCCTCATTTTTTATCGGGAAAATCTCACTGGCCAAAGTCAGATGTGTATCCATGGTTTTGCTTCGGCTCTCATTATAAAATGTTTGCCTGTCTATCTAACGGTGTTGTGTCTAGGGATTTGTTCGAGATGCCCCGGGCTCAGAGCATTGAAGAATGAACAATAACTGCACAGTTGTCCTAAATGACATAATAGTAAGATGATTAGTTACAATAGGTCTAGGAAAGTTACACTTTCCTTTACAAATATTCAGCTTTCTTAAAAAGCGTCCAAAACTGATAATTCTTAATAGCTGGCGTAAATTCTCACCCTCTTCTTTCGACCTCAGTTTGCTTGACGGGCTGGACTGGAACAACCTCTGGGCCGAATTTAGTCCATGGGCTACTTTTCAGACCCCGTGGCCTATATCGTAACCCCACAAGAACATTTCGTTAAAAGCAGTGTAAATATTGATCATTTTTAAATTCCTATTTTTAGTATATACTTCGCCGTTGTGTGACTCGGACAACGGGCTTTTGACTCGGACTCGGTATTGGACACGAATGGCAGATGAGGACTCTCGACAACAGCACTCAGATTTATTCTAAATAACATCCCATCACAGCCATAAGTTGCAGAAATGACTACGACTGGCTTCATTGTTTTTGGGTTGAGAGCGTCGACGAAACGGGCAGTATTTGCCCCTTGAAAGTGCCAATAAACTTCTACAGACCTAACCTATGATATTATTATATATTTTTATGGACAAAATAAACAAAAATTGGTCTTCTTTTATCCGATAAATAGATACACGAAAAATTAATTTGCTAAGGAGATGACATCTTGCTTAGAAGCAATCATGCTGTTTTTAGGTAAATTGCTACGATGTCATACATTAAAATACCTTATTTATATCGCTAACCGTTGTGTTTATTCTATCAAGAACGGCGCTCAGCATTCAGATATTTAATCGTGTAATGCAAAACGTAATTATAGAGTAAGTCTAACTAATTTACGTATAGACATTCAGTTATTGCTGGGAATAAATTTGACCAACATATCGACTCTGTTGAATATCATTTTGTAACCGTTTGCATGTTTGGGCAACGGATTTCAAATTTAAACCACATGGGGTAGCCTAGAGTTGGATACACGTCCATCCCTAAGGAAACTGGGGACATTTTTCTATGAGTAAATTGGCGTGTGGGCGTGTCCAGTCTTGTGTCAAAATCTGTTTAACATGCTACACCGATTGTCATCCAACCTTGCGGGCATGTCAACCAGAGTTTTTTTTGTAGGTCTCAAACCAAAGGTGAAAGATAGCTTAAAGGTGAAAGGTTGTGAAATTGAATTATTTTGCTGTAATTCCAGAGGAAATTTTAAATTGACATGAGTAGTTTTACACTGAACATTTATGTTTAAGGGAACCAGTGAGAAACAGGGGCTAAGCCCCTAGAACTTTTAATGCATTTATAAAATCCTGGAAATTTAAAAAGACCATTAAACCAGTTTCAAATGACACTTCAAATAGGGATTTACAGGCTGCAAATTCGCAATTTTGTCATTATTGGCTCTAGTCGACAGGAATTGCATGTTGCTTGAGACCAGTTATTCAAGTCATATTGTGGTAACAGAGGTAATACCAGGGAGCTGTTACGGAAGGGGATAAAGCACCTCATCCAATTTCATCTATCAGACAATATGTATTGAGAGTACTTTAATCCTTTTAATGGGAAGAAACTTTGACTGACAGGCTTTTTTGTTGCTCAGTCTTCTAAGTATGTTTGATTTAACCATCCTAATGAGAGTTTGATCCTTTCATACTAACGTTATCCTCAAACAAAGACATCATAGTGACAATGGTTTGAAGTCATCAGCAATGACGACAAGTGTGAAATATTCCTCAGTCTTTTAGTCTAAACGACTGGTAATGCACTGTTAAGTAATCAGATTCCTTTATTATTCTAATTTCTTCCATTAGCTAGTAACATCCCTTTTCGGCAATGAATGTAAAG
>WURT03495446.1:0-21791 GCA_009936505.3 Holothuria glaberrima | reverse complement strand
TTTTGATCCTAGTTGTAATATAGAATTGTCCAAAGGCAACATTTCCAACGTACAGTAGTACTGGATCTTGCCACATATCCAGTGGAAGAGAGGAGGTTCTTTCATGCGGGCACTTCCCTGGCAGTTACGTATAGGGTAATCGGTTTTGGGGTTCTTGTGCTGTTTTTATGTTGCTTCATATTGGTTATGTGAGAGGGTATAATTAAAAATTACCCCAGGGTATTTGGTGAATCAAAGTGAAAATTGTTCGGCGCGTAGTCCCCAGCCCTAGTCTGACGACCCCACTCTCTTAGTCTAATTCACTTTGGCCTTGGATTAGGGAACTGCTACTGAGTTGAGAATGAAACGTTGAGAGTATTTTATTTTATCTCATCACATTAATGTGATGTCACTGTTGTGCCTGCTTTCTTTGATGTTGAGGTACTGACGTGTGACCTGCAGAAATGACCCACCCCTCTCAAAGCTTTTTGTAAAAAGTAAGTCTGAATGAAGTCACGCCACTCTAAACTGAGAAGACAAACGGTTACATTTTAACACTTTAAAAAAAGACAAAATATAAATAACATGAGGGAAACCAAACCAGGTAATCTGTTTTGTGATGTTACAAACAATTGATCTTTTTACAGTCCTAAATTAAGGGAAGAAATATAAAAGGTCAAATTTTGATGCGGGATTTTGGTGGGAGTATAATTGTGGCTAGATTTTCCTCACGTTTAATGCCTTGAAGCTTGATGACACATATGACATTTCTATTGTACCAAACTTTCAAAAAGTGGTTATGGCCTTGATTAAAGTGCTAATAGTAATTTGTTGAGATAATAATTCCCCCATCACAGTCTATATCACATCAACCGTAACGCTGCTATCAGTGGAAAGGATGAAGTTCATGCTAAACTGGTACAACGCTTCGTTACAATTGTGAAACTCTTACCTGCAAAAAATGACAACTGACGAAAAATACAGCGGGAAGTGTCATCGTTGGAAACAAATTCTGTTGAATACTTTAAGCTTACAAAATATACATTCTGTCCGAATCATCGAAGCTTTCCATTGTTTAAATTTAAACTCTCCGTCTGTCGATTCAAATACACCATAATTTAGCCGGTCAGCAAATCAGCCCAGTCTCCCATAGCAACAGCTTAAATTCCTGGAAATTTTACAAGTAAAAGTGCATTATGCCTACAAAAATAAGGAAAATATAGCAGGGAGCCGTGAGAGAGCTTCCTAATAAACGCTTCGCAATTTATAAAACCCTCATTTTAAACATAAACCTCCAGTTTGAGATACACGTGCATGGAGAAAGCAAATAATTGACCCTAATCAATTAGCCTACGTAATTTCGTGTAGTTTTTCTGCCATTTCGGACCATGCATGAATAAGATGACACGAAATCGGTGTTGCCATAGAAAATACTGGTTGTCTCCTTAATGGTTTGTACGTTACACCTAAAAAATAAATGATTTTTATGACCAAACTTACACTATATCATATATAACGAACGAGTCACAATTTTGGATAGTCATTAAACATCGACTTAGACGCAAACAAGAGAGTATAGCATTTTCAACAGTTTTTAATTTTCTTTTAATCACAATCATCACTAGCGTATAGCCAAATGAGGAAGGGGAACTACTTCCTGATTCTAACGGTATGTTTTTCCAAATTGTCCTTTCCTCCCCATTCCTGTTATCCTAGACAGCGCTAATTGGTGTATGATACTGGTGTTTGGGCAGGGAGCTGTGGTTCCCGAGGCTTGAGCAAAACATATTTCTCGGGCACATTTTTTTGAAAATCGGGAATTTTTTTCGGATGATACAGGTTTTTCTCTGGCAAATACGACTCAGCCCCCAGAAAAAGTATCCCGTAAATAAACAAGCTTTAAACACATGCTCGGAATCATGGAAGCTTCAGCCCAGCTTGCTCATTACATCAGATAAAAAAGACTGCAAGATTCTAATCACAATCAATCCCAGGAGAGGATCCAGGATTTCACAACAGGGGGCTTACTCCATGAGGTCAAAGTTTGCACCTACGAGCGTCAAATGTACGAAACCTCGATGAAACTGGGGGTCTGGGGGAAAAGTTGAAATAAAAAATTTAAATGGTATTTCCTGGCATACGGTGATCAAAATAAACATACATAAAAATCAGAAAGCCCTGCCGAAGGGGTGGGGCAAGGAAATCCCCTCTCCAGATCCCGGCCTGAATGCTGCACTCTGCGGAGTCTTTCGGTTATTGCTTATCAATCCCCTCCCCAACAAGCTCAGAGCAATTCCATCAATAGCTTCACTCCCGCAGTTCACATGCAACCTTGAAGTCAACGAATCTCATAAGGGACCGGTATGGTACAAGGACATTGCGGGGAGAGAACCAGTGGTCACTGACGGTGATAAATGACCAAAAAGAGACCTTTTAAATTCTTGGTCAACATCGACATCGCTTTACCCTATATATCTCTCTCACTCTCTCTTTTACAAAGCTGCGTAAGACCAGTGCTGATTGGGGACTACTATCGAACAGATAGGCCTCTTGACTTATGATAACTTCCAAAAAATTTAATTTAGACGTTAAATGTATAATTAAAGATTCCAATATTAGGTTATTAGATAATCAATGACCCAAATAGTACTTCTAATCATAAAGAAAGAATTATTTTTAGATAGTATGCAGGCATTAATATAAACCCTTAACTCATTTAATCGTCATAAAAAATACAAAAGTTGATATAAATATCTTAGCCTTTCTTAGTGTCAATATTGTCTGCAGGAGTAGGTTATTAAAAGAATGCAATGAAAGGATGCTATAGCTTGCATAACTGTTGCAGCTTGTCTCATTAATCATCTCGTCCGAAATTATAGCCCTGCAAGTGAAGCCTTCTTGAATTAATATGGCCAAGTGTATCTATAGCATATCAGCATTAACATTACGTTCCAACCAGGGGCTCAGTGGGGGTTGCGGCGGGTGGTAGGTCGATGAGTAAAGTTGGGAAAGGTATGCGAAGGGTGGGAGCTCAACACTGGAGAAGTATGGGGTCGGTCGGTGACACGTCACTTCCCCATGACAACAACGTGTTGGAGTGAAAACAAATGTATTGCGCGTATTGTGCACTATAGTGTAGTGCAGGGATTGTTTTCACTCCAACAGTGTAGCGCGTAAAGTGTTCCGATATGGTCATACGGCAGTCAGTTGTTGTTTTCACTCCAGAGTTGCTAGGGTAACGAAAAACCCCGGATGACCGACCGACCCCATAGCTGCTCAGACTGGGGGAGTCCTTGAAGGGGACTCTTCAACAAAAGCTTCCATTTCGTTCTAAAAGTGGGGTAGAGAGTATCAGGCTGTTAGGGGGTAAGAAGGAGAGGGTGTCCCCTTCGTTTTACAAAGTGTTAACAACAGCAGTCAGAATGAAAATGGTGCTCAAAGTTTAGGTTACTACGAACTATTACAGTATTTCTTTTTTATTTTTATGAAACAGTCTCTTTAGGAGCTTCAGGTCACAAAAGTGCTGGGGCAAAATGCATTAACGTCCCGATTCAAAAATTTGGGGTGGGAGAGAACATAAATCTATCCAAACGGAAGATTTTACCATAAAATTATTAACCCAATGATGTTTAGAATTTGATTGTAGAAATATTGACAAGTACCTACATAAGGTACTTGTAAGTTACATGCATAGGGTAGGCGCGTAGCCACGGTGGAGGGTTGGGGTAGAACCCCATGGCCCAAGTTTGAAAAAATAATGGCAAAAAAAAAAACATGATCACTATGAACCTTATTACGTTTGAGGCACAAACATTGCACCAGTTTGCATCTGGAGACCTAAAAAAGCCGTTTTTCTCCAAAGGGAAGGGCCCCTCCCCTCCGACCCCTCCCCTTAGACCCCTCCCCATGTCGCACTCCACAACCCCCATGACACAATTCTGGTTACGCGCCTGGCATAGGGATTGACTCCATATGACTATTCACATTGGCTGTGTGCCAATTTACATGGTCATCGACGGAATCATTCTTGAAATGTCAGGTGTTTCTCAGAATTTGCCCACATCCTATTACTATTGTTTAAAACTGGCAATAGACTAACTTTTATGTGTGACGTGACCATCGCGTGCGTAAACCCATTAAGAAGATGTATATATCGTCATGTAGTGAAATCATGAGTAAATGTCCGACTGGTCATCGATCATTGTGTATAGATAAACTAGCAAGATGTCGATCATCATAGTATACAGCAAAAAGTCCCGTAGCTAAAGGGGCTGGGTGGGTATAGTTTGGGGGACCCTTTTCGGCGATTCAGTCCTCTGTAACAAAATACTATACTCAGATGTATGGGGTAATGAAATTAATATGACTATTTTCTCCTACTAAACCACCGTAGCCAAGTACTGAATATTGGAGCTTCCTTTGGCTTTAAACACATACATCACCGCTTCTATTTGATGGTATTGGCCCAGACTGCCATTAGGGGGACACATGCCCGCACACTCAACTTTGCTAAGCCTTGATGGGGGAGGGGTTAAGGCCAAGGCAAACTTCCGCAATTGAGATATCTTATATGGAGGATATCAGAGTGTATGACAGGATACAACCAAGAGCGTACTTCTTCTTGTCAAAAGTGGGAGGAAAGGGGGAAAGGAGGAGAGTGGTGCATTACCTTGACCAGAACTACTTCGAGCTCGAATAGCGAAACCCTAGAAGCGAAAGATCCGGGGCTCACTTAAGGGCCATGGAAATATTTGGGAGGCCAGATTTTCTCTGAGGCATTTCCGCACGTTTTTGACCCATTGCATAGCTTTCACCATTTTCGAGTCTGATTTCACTTAATCAGTTACATTGTAAGCTACGGAAACAAACATGTGCCTACTATTTTCGTTAGGGCTTTGAAAAGGGGGAGGGGCCTCCAAGCCTGCACTTTAAAAAATGGGGGACTTGTCCCGCATTTCCTTGCACCCGCTGACGTCAATGGATGCAATGTACATTACCTGCTATTTTAAGATATACATTAGAAATTGGTGATTCTTTCTTTAATTTTACTAAGACTTTTAACGGTGAGCAGGCCCGTAACCTGATATCCAAGTGGTCTAAAGAGAAGGATCGCTTATCTATTCGAACGGGACTTCGGTAAAATTTGTTGCAAATGAAGAAACTTATAAATTTGAAGGCAGTTTCTATAGGAGTAGGTCCAAGTGTTGTCTTTAGGGAGGTCAAATTTAACCGATAATTGTAGAATATTAAAGGGTAAAGGGGCTTAGATAATGCCTGGTGTAGCGTTTTCCCCGATTTTCGAAGTAAATTTATGTTCAGGAAGGAACTCTATTCGGGAGGAGGGTTGCCTATACGTATCATTCATACTGTGCGGCTTATCCCTTGTTCAGGCATATCCCTAAAGAGGGCTGATCAAACAGAGTCGGGTTAGGAAGAGGGTTGCCAGACATCCTCGACTAGCCCTAAGTTACAGGAACGGATAGTATGCTCGGCTTGTGGAATTTTAGGAGTATGGTAACTAACATGTACAACGATAAAGTAGACAGTGTGACTAGATTATGGTGCAATGTGTTGACACCAAACTAGGTGCCCCGCATGACTTCAAATTTACCAAACACTTCTGGTAAATCGCCCAGTAGATCCACAATCAATTTTGCTTTGACTGTACGGAAAGACAGCTTAAACCGTGGCGTCCCCAATAAATATAGCTCAGTGATGTCATTCTCATGCTAATAACTCAGTGGCAGAAAGACCTCAAGTAAAATCAGGGACCTAGACGGGGGGGGGGGCGAGGGGAGTCGATAGGAGAAACCGCTCCCCATAGACTTTTCAGTGGCCCCAGCAAGGGTGACAGTACACAGGGAAATAGAACCGGTAAATTCTTGGCGCCTCTTAACACACAGGTGTAGGCTTTGAGTACTTTTTACATGCCGCGCGGAAGTAGTTTAAAGGGGCTCATTGAGTTGTTATGGATTATTTATGTGACGAGTTTGAAGGAAATCATTGCATGACAATGCTTCTAATTAGCCTCATTTCTCATGTTTCACTTCCTACAGTTACCGAAAATGTGAGCAATTGTAGTTCCTGTGAACAGGGACAGCATATGATTACTATGTTATGGTAAAAAGTGTCTGGTCACAAATTGGTGATAAATGATTTTAATCATTCATTATCCTATCATTGTCATTTCAGTTGTGAGTCGTATGTTCAGAATCTCTTAGTTTGATCATTTACCATCAGGTGTGAGTAAATCTCAACAGGTGTGAAAAAAATCATTAATTTTTGTGACCAAACTCAATAAGCCTCTTTAAGTTTAATCGGGGAGAGATATTGGTACAACTGTCCTCACCGTTCCAAGAAATTCTGGTAATTTATGATAGAGATCAAGAACACATCAATTGATAATCTAATGGTGCTCCATTAAGGCTGACTTTTGACAAGTTTTACTCTCACCCTTTCAATTTCTTGCCTACTCTCAGGCCCGTTGCAAGGGGCGGGCATGAAGGTACCTCCTGCAGAACACAGTCCCAAGTTGTGGGGCTATTTTGAATCTTGGCCGACCCCCTTCAAAGTAGCAGCACCTCTTTCCTGTCTAAATTCTTTTCCAACAGTTGTGCTAAGTCGCCCAGTCGGTACCCTACGCGATCACATTAAATTTGCTCCAAAAATTTTAATGATTTGGGGAGACATCGTTGGGGGCCAGCATAATGTACACATACAGGCTTATGGTCACATGAGAAATAACGCCAGAACGATTGGAAACTTGTGGGGCAGGCTGTCCAGTAAAACAGCAACCAGCTGTTTCACTGCTCAGAATAGGCACATTTGAAAAAGAGGTGAGGGAGCGGTTGTAAGAGCATCCTCCACCCCACCCCCACCTTTGCCTCCAAAGCATCTGGGCCGTCATCACTTGCTCAGCCTTTTCTGGGTTCGAGGGCCAATGTATGTCACTGGGAGATTGCATGGAAAGTGTTTGTCACTGGATTTGCTGCATCATAGCTATACACTTTGAGCCCGGTAATCATTTTTTGGAGGGGGGGGGTTGGGTGGGGGTAACTTTGTCCCAGAATCCTTTCTCTTAAACCCCAGTAACCTAAGATGAAGGGTGGAAACCAAAAATTACCTTTGAAGGAGGTCTGCTCTCTACAACTTGAGCTACGTTTCCCCAAACTGTGCATGGCCAACCGTTCGGCCCCCGGATCATTGCATTGCCTGTCTGTCGTGAGTCGGCCTGTTCTGGACTGGCTGAAAGGAACAGATAGCCATCAAACGATCTTAGCCAAGCGTGTCTCCGGATGCTATGGGGCCGGATGTACCAAACTAATCAAAAGGTAATAAACGTGATAAATATATAGGGCTTTATCGTCAGCGATTGATATTGTCACAACTGAGTAAAGTAGACATATCGACCCACGTTTTTAACCTTTAACTCTCTTGTTTAACCATTGACCTTCTCAATCAATGTCCGTATGTACGTTTTATAAAATAATGTCCATCAAAATATTTTCTATTGAAAATTTCCTTCCTCTTTTCTGGGAACTTTTCGTGTGGACTTTGCTCCTCGGTCTACTCGCTTGACAGGTGGCAATCACCGGGACGAACATCGACATTATGTGTAGAAGTAGGTGTACGCCTGTCGAGAATCCCCATTGTGCTACTATTTGCATTGTGCCGGTTGGCAAGCAGCAGGGTAGCAACTTTTTCAAGCATTGCGTAAAGTATTAATATCTGTACCAAGATAATTCTTTTACTTATGTGATTGTCAAAGCACGTCTATGCAGTTTCTTTCCTGGTGATTAACGATCGTCAGCTAGTTTGAAGGTAGTAATGACACACACACTAACCGATGCTGTCCTCCTCCAGAGTGTTACATACCCTCCGAAGTACCTTGTGTGTGTGTAACCTAGTAAGTAGCTGATATGCTATGGAAGCCTTCCCGGAAGGGGGGAGGCTATTCGTCTTCCGTTTATTCATTGTTTCCAGACTGCATTATGAACATGAAAGTCTAACATTTGATAGCCAAACATTCCCATTTAAGGACATAAGCAGACACCCCAACGGCTGCACAGGTACACCGATTTACTCAACGGTAGGGGGAAAGTGGAGGGTGTGGGGATGGGAAAGGCTGACGAAGTCTTAAAGGGCAAGTAAGTTCGAATCGGTAAATTGACGCTCCAGGCAACTCCGAAAGAGTCTGGTTGTTTACCAACAAAAGACAACAGGACGCAGCGTTCAACTATCATTAGGCTATATTGTAACGGATAACACCAGAGGGCTTGAAGAGTTTTGGAAAAGAGTTGTAGCCCACTTTAAACGACATCTCAGTTGTGGAAATAATGCTTTTTTAACTTTACGATATTCTGCTTTTAATTTACCACTACTTCAAAAGTCCCCTCGACTCTCTGGCGACTGAGAGCCAAGGGGTGAAAACCAAACAAATACTCCCAAAGAAGTTCTGCTCCCTTAAGGAGCAATGTCCCCAAGGGACAACTCAACTCGACATGACCAACCAAACGACCCGGTGTGCGAAGTCCCGTTCTAGAGTGGCTGAAAAGAACAGACTCCGCCAGAGAGCGCCGCCGTCGTGATCACTGATACTCTTGCCTGCTTACGCCAGGTTAGTATGCTTTATTTTACTACTCAGGTAGTATGATAAAAACCGAAACTTCTTACATGTTATGGCTGTCTCAGATGAGGGCTATAGCTTTACATTTTGGAAGAATTTTAATGGAGGTCCAAACGCTGCCCCCATTCCTGACACAGGCGTATTAGGAGGGGACGGTGGATCCCCCGACAAAGGAAATGACAGATTTCAGGACAAATGTCACGTCGTGATTGTTTGTAATTTGAATCAGGAATATCGTCCTAGGAAAACACCCCTCCCTCTACCTGTGAAGTTTCTCTCCATGCGACTATGGTCTCAAATATGTTTGACGTCACGGCTGATTGACAAAGAGTTGATGAAGCGCGCTTACTCTGTCGTTGCATGCAATGAAGAGAAGATTGTAATTCGTCTACTTTCTGTTTGTAATCGAGCTCGCGTTTACAAACGCTGAACCTGCCATACATTCATATCGTCTTGCGCATGCTCTATGTCAACTAGTATACACTGTGCCGTAACCGTGAATGGTCTCATGGGCAGAGAGGCTATTTGGTGTACTGACAAATCGAAAAAAAGCACGGTTAGGGCGTACTGACGAATTTCTTACTAATTTTCCATGATGAGGGATGTTCTCTCAGTTGGAGGTTCTTTGCCTAAATAACCGATTCTTAGCTTTAATTGTTGAAAATAAACTAGTTTTACACGTTCATTCCGAATTGTAATACTAAGATTAACAGGTTCTGGCGAAATTTGCTTGCATTCCTTCGCCGAATGACCAAAAAATCACTTCGTCACCATGCCAATTTCAAGGTTTTGCAGTCTTTTCGTCAGACGGCAAAAAGGAACGGTTTGAGGTTTGAAATTCGCTCGGTCACAATTATAGAATTAGAACACTTGAGAACACGTAACTTGTTCCATGAAACAATACGTGCAGAATCATATTAACGTTATGACTGAGATACTTTTGTTCTTTAAAGATTGTTCCACTCTTTTTTGTCTACCCAAGAAGAAGGTATGGATGTCTGTATCAAATTTCAGAAATGTCTCTCTTGATACACAGCTGAGACCATGTCATAGCCTAAGTAGTTAACATACCCCCAATGGAAATAAAGATGAGACAGACAGACGGTCGACAATATAAAAGATGGTAAAATGATATGAATCTGTAACTTGATAGACTTGCTGCAAGTCGGCTGGTCGATTGAAATATGCCAGCTTCGTTGTGAAAAAAAAAAACTATAATAGCCAGACCAGATTTTACAAAGCGAAACAAGATCTAAAGATGAGGTTGTTGCACGGGGTGTGCACACTTTGCTGGAATTTACTTCCTTCAAGTGAGAAGGCAGTAGCCCCAAACTTATTTTCAAAATTTGCTAATCTTGCAGATCTCCTCTTCTTTCTCTCACAAGTATTTTTCATAATGTTCCTGTATAAAGTTATTGAATATTGAAGATAAACCAAGGAGTTATTCTGCATAAATTTAAGAAATAAGTAACAAAATATTGTCATGCACATGATTGATAACAGCCATTCCTAAACTAGTGTGACGGGGTATACTAATTCAAATTGGGGGGACTGCATTTTCAAATAATCTCACTAAATCTGAACCCTTTTCTTCTTCGTTTTTCTGCATAAAGGCCTACCTCTCACTTTGACTTTGAAACTGTTAGGACCGGTAGACTTGCGAAGTCTTCGGCGTATTTATCCCACCATGAAGTCCCACTCTCTGCCTGTTTTCGTTTCAGTGCCTCCCCAGGAGTTTGGCTAAACTTCGTTCCTGTGCCCCGGCATCCTGCGGTTCATGTCCGTCTTGTGTGTACGTGGAATTTCTGATGGGGGAGGGGTAGAGAGAAGGGAGGAGGGAGTAAGAGGGAGAAGGGGAAGAGGGGGGTTTCATGTCCGTCTTGTGTGTACGTGGAATTTCTGGGGGGAGGGGTAGAGAGAAGGGAGGAGGGAGTAAGAGGGAGAAGGGGAAGAGGGTGGTTCATGTCCGTCTTGTGTACGTGGAATTTCTGTTGGGGGAGGGTTAGAGAGAAGGGAGGAGGGAGTAAGAGGGAAAAGGGGAAGAGGTTGAGGGAAAGGGGTGGGAGAGGAAGGTATGGACACTGTACCGAATAATGGAAATAATAGTGTATACCACTCTGCCGGTAGAGGAATTCTTCTAGTGCGTCAAAATTACAAAGCTTCAGCTAACACTGATTGACAGTATATGAAGCAAAGCAACTTTGCAAGCCTATGTTTCTGAAGGATAGATATTGGGGGTGCGAGGACGTGAGTTACCTATTACAAGTAACGAGGCAAGAATCAATGTTAAAACTTAAAAAAAGTTTGAAAAATATATTTAAATGTTATCAATAAAATTTTTCTGCCGGATGGAAAAGCATTACGTTGCCTCTTCTGCACGAAATTTTGGGGCCAGTCCCTCAAAACCAGTTGCTTAGTTTGAAGCAATTTGAAAAAGCCTGTTTCCGGTAATTTTGCGTTGTGCAACAGATTTTCGTGACTCAAACTTAGGCTGTAAAAAATCATTTGCATGGATTTTTTCCTGCGGAAATAATACCTCTAACGTAATTGCATAGCAACCATTTTTAAGTCACATTATGCTTTCTAACGATTTTTGACAGTATTTTTGATGAAATGAAGGTTGCTAGGCAGGGCCGTCCCTAAGGATCGATAAGTGTGTGTGTGTGGAGCGGAGGGGGGGGGACTGAACCTTTTCCCGACAAGGAAGGGTTACCGTTCAACAAAAGATCTGTGTCAAGAACAGTTTAATCATAACCGTCGTGTTAGAAAAATCTGCAAAAAGTAGAGGAGGGAAATTTTTAGTACAACGGACGAATAAAAAAAAACCAAATCCGGGAACACCGAGCTGAACTTTTGGCTATGTTTATTTGACCTCGGTGCACCCGTTTTCATGTGTCTGTTGCAACAACGATTGGTCGATTTGGTCATGGAAGTACTAACTCTGAGGTAGTACGTCCCTGGTAGGAGCATAAGATCGTCTTTGACATGACTGAGGCTCATGGTCCATTTGAGTTATGTCTCTGTGGGGGCCCGTCGGCAAAGCCCAGGAAGTTCTAGAGAATTTACACAAGAGAGGGTACTAGAATGAGCATTTAACTGTCTACAAATGACATTAAGCATGCAAACAGACCATTAATCGCAGTTTGACGGCTCTGATATCATCAGAGGTTCCTTTGGACAAATTCAACCCAACGGATATGCAAAATATTGTTGTTTCTGCATTGGCCCCATTGTAATACCCTCATATGATTGACGTATCACTGTTTCAAGCAGCCACTTTTCATTGTTTAGGAGGGTAGGGTATATCAATTTCTTTTGCATATGGTATCTTCCTGGTTCGTGACTCAAGGTTAAAATGATATGAGGGTACATTTTTTCTATGAAAATCATATTCAAGGCAGATTTATCAGATTGTAGTAAATTCGTTGTATTTGCCACATCCAATTACTTCTTCATTCTTCACTGACACTTATGGGAGCAGCAATGGGTTATTCTTGGAGACTGGGAAGGGGGAGGGGGTATATAATCTTTGGGGTAGCATCGGCTTTTCCTGGTGGGCCTAACCAAAAGATCCTATCTCCTTAAAATGTCTTCTTAAAGAAAATCTTCAAGACAGAAAACATTCTCCAAGTTTAAGGTACATTAAAATTTCCTAGAAACTATTTTTCGTTGTAAGTTGATACACAGCTTTAGTATCCAATATCCTGTCATAAAAGGGTATACTCTGTTTAGGGACAGACTTCACCGTGGATATGTATGTTTCTGTTTCACATTTCATAGCTGACAATGAATTGCATTTCTACATAATTATGATCTCTACAGAGACAAAAAGTAATTATCTACTTTACAGCGACTTGTGTTTGATGCTGACAATTGCTGAAGTACGACACAGGGGGCCCCCCAAATTGGGTTGCACACTCCATCACGTTATGGGCGTTAAAAGTGAAGCGCACATACCTTATATTTCACTGAAATTTCGTGCTCATTCGACCCCCTCACTTCAACCACTGGCGTGTTAATTGCCCAGTTACAACTTCTTCAAACGTGGATTTTTCTACAAACTTTTCGCCCGTTAAATCTAAAAACCCTTGTTTCACAGATTCACATGGTTTGACCACCGTAACAAGTACGCCCGAAACGCATTTATCATTTCGCACATACTTTTGTAACTTGAGCACTGAGATCCCTTTCATCAGACATTGCCTTCCTTTATCCCCGATCCACATATGATCAGTTTACACTAGATTTTTCAAATGTTGCCATTTTTCCAAATGTAATGTTCCTGCTCGGCACAGGATTTCAGGCAAGGCAGGCGCGTAGCCAGAAATTTGCCAAGGAGGGGGCAAAGCCTGTAGGCAAACTATCTAAAGGTAGCCCCAGCATAGGTTGACGCGAAGCGTACAAGAAAATTTTGGCCGAAAATGCCTCAAAGATTGCTGGAAATGGCACTTCCTAGGCCTTGTAAGTTGCATCTAAACACTCTTTTGTTTTGAGTTACTAGGAATATCATTGAAGATCATTAAAAATACGCTCCCCTTGGCTACGCGTCTGTGGCCAGTTTAACTAGGTTAATTTCAACTTTTACATGTTTGTAACTTTTTCAGAGTCACTTGCCATCCCCAGTGAAGCGTTGGCCGTAGACCCAAGCCGATATACTTCCACGACGAATTCAGTGTTAGTATGAGAAGAAAAGGTTAATCTACCTGGATGACCGATTATAAGTGTGTGTAGTGAAGCAGATTGTTACTTCCTACACATGCGATGTTGGATTCACAAACATTGTTTTGAGGTGTAAAGAAAATTTTTACTTGCGGTTAGGGCTGTGTTTTGGATGCTTTGTACACATGAATTTAGTGGCTAATTCTGGTCCCACAACAAACCACAGGAGAAGGCAAAGAACAGCTGACCCATCTTGTTTTGAAGATGGTAGAGGAAGTAAGACGAAAATTATCTGAAAATAGTCCGGGTTGAATAAACATAACTGAACTATACATATTGCAAGGAATATTTTACAATGCATTTTATTTTCGATCAGGAAGCTGGTGAACACTCAAGAACGGGTGCAGGCTGATAATATCTGAGGGCGCCATTTTTGAACTTCAAAAAGTACTGATGATACCATTGCACTAGTGAGCATTATGTCCTGCGATATGGACTGAAGCCACTTATTAACCTATGTATACGGCAAGATGGGTCCTTTCGGGGACGTAGCTCCTTAAGGGAGCAGAAATCCGTCGGGAGTAAACGTTTGGTTTCGCCCCTTGGCTCTCCGCCAGAGAGTCGAGGAACTTTGGAAAAAGTAGAAGCAACTGTGCGTTATGCAAAGATTACGTCGCTTACGAAGTCATGAGATGGTAACGAACACTTAAGGCACTATAAATTATCTCTGTAATGAAAATTGCTCCTAATCTTTCGAAAAACGGATAAAGTGACATTTACTATAACTTCCAAAGTTGAATGAGCACTGTGTACATGTACCGTATGTATGGAGACACACAAGTTATCTGCCTTTTTGACGTACAGCTTAAGCGCCTTTATAATTTTCGTGGCTTCATTTAGTGAGGGCATACACGTCCACCGGGAGGGCAACTTCCCAGAGTGACGGAGGTTCCGTGCACTCAAGGGGACTGATATACATATTAATATATATTAAATATAGGCTATTAATAATATGCTATTCAGGCAGAGTCACATACATTGTTACACGCCTGTATTTGAACCCTGAGATAGAGAACACAACCAGCTTCTAGATAGGCCTAATAAGAAAACACTTACCGAATCATCGATATTCATGCAGATGTGTAAATTTATCCAGTCGGAATTACGGAATACATTGAATGAAATCGAGATGTTTATGGATGTACCTCACCAGATTAATATGCAGATTGCACATATTCTCGCTTTCACCACTTTGTCTAATTTTATTATTCTATTGCTGCTTTCAACTACCGATTTCAAGTACGGTTGCCATAGCAGCACGGTGACTTATCTTTAGTTTATAGGCAGGTGTTCTTCAAACGTCGACTCAAAATAATTATTTATTTTCACAAAGTTTGTTGTTTTTAGATTTTTCGTGGAGTCCTTGCACTATGTCATTCAGTGATATTTCTTTCCTGAATCTGTATCTTTCTTTTCTAGGAAGAATCGAAACTGATGGTCGCTGTAACAGGCTAGAAGCACGTTTACTTCTGTAACCTGCCACGTGAAAAGCAAGGAGTGCTTATATTGCTTTCAAAATGCTTTGAAGGTTTGTCTCTGTCGATTTTAGCATTAAGTCGAGAAGATACTGGAGACAAATACACCTGCCATTATTACCGTGTATAGGCTACATTTACTTGTTTATGAGTGCCATACAAACCGCGTAGGCGACCGTTTCTCGTGTGAGTCTTTCATCTTCCAGCCGTTATATTCGGTGATTGGCGTAACATGATCACGGACTGGCATTTTATAGACTGACTTAAAGTCAGTGATCATTCCACTCCCGTGAACTTGAAGAAAAATCAATTTTTAACCAGACTCCTTTTAAGATTACCTTCGGAGCACCTGGACATTAAACTAATGAGTCAATTTGGCGGCAAATTACAAGTAACGAAATGATCTGTTATTGATTTTCACCAACCTAATTAAAGTTTACACATTATTTCAGAATCGTTTTCCTACTAGTAGTCTATGTTCGAACTTTCTCGGAAGAGGGTCATAGTTGTTTTACTATTTGTTTGCACTGTGGACGTGATGGTATTTTCCCAACAGCAGTTGTCTTGCGCGAAGGAAGAACCGGCTAATTACGCGAGTGCTACGTCAGAAGGCTGACACACTATATATAGCGGCCTAGACTAATTGTCAACAACAACAATAACAAAACAAACAGGAAAAGAATAAGTGGCAAAATACCGTAAACATAAGCAGGCTCCTCTGGGCGGTCGGATTTTTTTCATTTCGCGCAAAGGCACGAGAACACTACTCGTTGTACGACAACCGCAGAGAGCAACTACGCAGTTTAGTGAAACTGTAGGTATGGACCTGTCTGAAAACGTTTACTCATACTGATATGCCAAGTCGATTCAAAGGCAAGAACAACGTCAATCATAACATGGAAGTACTACCTCGGAGGTAGTACTTCCATGATCATAATGATCAATGAAAAGTGATGTTGTTCTGAAACTTATCGAAAGAGGGGGCCAAAGAAAGGCAAAGAGTGAAACCCTTCAGCATAACCAAGAACCAAAGGCATGAATGAAAACCGGTGTTGTACAGGTTGCACGAGAGACAGATTGTAAAATACTTTGGCTGAAATGATGTGTAAAGCTTCATACAGGAGGCTATTACCAATAGGACCCGACATTACAGAAATCCTGGCAAATATGGTCTACACTCTACTCGTACATTTCACTGATTCCGGTTTGATCTTTTTGTTTGGGCACGTGTACTCCAACCCCTTTAAGGTTGTTACGTTTGCTTCTTATACGATTAAATGCCCATGTGCTTACATAAACAAATGAAAAAACCAGGGCAGTAGCCTGGGTGAAATCTTTAGGGGGCAGTTAATGACACTGTCTCAGTGGAGCACCAAGTGATGTGCCTATGAGACCTAGACACCTGGCAGACGCTCTGTTACCCGTGCATGGGTAACATCCTGGGGGAGGGTACTCAATTGGGAGGGGATAGCATTCATTACGCAATGGTGCTACTTTTGGCAAGATTTGAGCTGCTTATAATGTTTGGAAATTGTCATTTTTTACTGATTTTTCCAATTTTTGGCTGATGACAGGCAAGAGGAGGGGATGACAACCCCTACTCTTTGAGATATGTTTGTTTATGTGAAGTGGCTTAGATGCAATATGGTGGTTGGTAAAGCTTAATGAAGGGTTAAATTGATTACATTTTTAGGAGTCATCAGTACTTCAGTGATGTTTTGTAGTTTTGATTAGGTGTAATTGAAGGGGATGTTACCGCCGGGGTGACACCCTGCTCAGTGAGACTTTATGTTGTTCTTCAAGGGAAAATACAGTCACCCCAATCAGAGTTAGTATGCCTCGTCACTCTAGTTCATGAATGGTCTATTTTGATCCTGTGACAATATTTTTGTTAGTGAATTGTGAAATTCAAGGAGAATTTCTCCTTGCGTTACCTACTGTTTTTAATAATTATGTTCAAAACATCTTCAGAGATGTTTGTAACGCAGTACGAGGAGATTTGCAAAAGTTTGCTGATTTTTCAAATTAAAATTTTGGGGCGGACTGCCTATTGCCTTTAATTAAGTTAAGATCAACAATGGCGCTATCTTTGGCAAAGCTTTGAACTCAAGCCTTCCATTAAGCGGCCAAGGACTAGGTGACAAAAAATCCCTCTTTTGGCTCATACCAAAGATATTTAGTCTATGTATGTTTCCGGTGTGTATCATGTATAGGAGGAAGAGGGTAATTCATTCATCCGTCAGAAGAAAGCCACATAAGAACGCGTCAACGGCGGGGGCCCAGGAACCTCCCCAGGAAAACTTCTGGAGAAAATAGAACCCTCGTATGCGATTTCCCAGGTTTTAGCGTCTTAAAATCTTAATTAGGACAGTAAATAGTTCAGACTCTCTGTATTTTTCTCAATGATCAGTTCCAAAACTTTCATTTACCGTTTTGAAATCTCGGATGGGAGGAAGGGGCAAATCCCCCTTTTCCTCCTCCGCAGGCCACAGCCCTAAAATTACCCCTTGCTTGAAACTTTAAACGATGATATTGTTATTGACCCGGGTCTCTGGGCTGTGTTATTCTTGTTTGCAGGACAGATTAGCAAACTAAAATGCTTATCAATTTCCAATCTTGCTTCAAAATCAGTGTTAAGTGTTCAGTTAAAAGGATAGAGAGTCCATAATTGTGACCGACAGACAGTTTTTCACAATCAGGGGCCCAGACTTTAGGATTGCAAAGATTCGAGGCAAACACCTTCCTGGCCAATGTCTGCCGGTACGCCTGTGATTACTTTTACAAAGAGAGAGAGCGGCAAGCCTTTCTGGCCTACTACGTAACCCACTGGCAAACAAATACACTAAATGTTCATGTGTGCGGCATCCTCACGACTGCGCGACAACTTACTGCCCAACAGCACTTGAACCCTTCTTTTTTGTTACATTACAAGGTTTCAGTTTACATGGTTACGAAACGCCAGTCATAGCCCTAATTTTCTGCGAAACTTTTTTGGGGCAAACCCAGTCGGGAAGAAAAAAACTGGGCGTGCTCCAGAGATTTATGATTCTGAAGAAAAAGTAAAAAGCATGATTTGAGTCCCTTCTTAACCGCCTCACATTAATATTTTCCATTAAGTGCAGCATGTGCTGCGCTATACTAAATGAAAATAACACGTATTTGTACTACACGTAATCTTAGTCGAAAGAAAGGATGCTTCGAAAGATGAAAGACAAAAGGTCGAAAAGCCATCCAGCCATTGCAAGATTTGTTGTCGTGTTATTGCCTTTGTTTCTCATGACATCCGATAAACATGTTGTTAACACATCTGACCAAGGTGTATTCACATACCCGAGCAAAGTGACCTTATCGTGACTTGTGAGTGTCAGATCGAAGAAATTCATTTCCCGTGTAAATATGACTTACTCAGCCTGTTCTAAGAAGATAATAGGTAATGATTTTCTCATGTGATTTTCCCCGAAGAAATGTTCTCAAGAGTTCTCAAGGGAGAAACGAATGAACAAGCAGTAAATCAACACATTACCCAAACAAAACTCCAAGGGCACGTTTAAAAAGTAACAAAACCATTTCATGTTTCTAGCGTGTGTTTTAAAGGGAATTCATCTCTCTTCTAAGAAACATACAACGAGTGGTTATTGACTTCAAAATATTATTATTAATCTTCTTCAAAGGCGTTTAAAAATGACACACCACAATGAATAAAGCTTACATAGACTTTATGGAATCGACTGCGTAGTGGTACATTTTTTTCACGTCAATTAGAGGGCAGAAGATAGATTATCCCACTTGACTGAGCCATACGCACTCAGTGTATGAAACAGTGGAGCTCTCTCACTCAGCTAATTTGTTTCTGAGTTAGTCGGGTTTGAAGTCTTTCAGAACAAAACAAAATGATATTGATTACCGAGAACAAGCCCGTATATATGCAGCTTTTCAATCGGGAGGTTCGATTTTATGAAAAGTGAACCATGCCAATATGACAGTATCTAAGCGGAACGACACCATCAGTTGGCACGTAGCATACCAAGAAAATTTTGACAACAGTGCATCCTAGACTGTCGAAAACGGTAATTTTCATGACTTGTAAGAGGCTTCTAAACAATCTTAGTTTTTGGATCTCGTATGTTATATAAGTTTTCGTCCCCCAATAAAAAAAAAAAAGAAAAAGAAAAAAAAGAAGAAGAAAAAAAAGTTTATCCGGTAAAAATCACTAAAGTCACTGTTAATCGCCGACGAAAGTCGCTTATTTTTGTAGTTGGTTATGTAAATTCATACGTACCCGACTAACGTGAATATGACGAGTTCAATAATTATTGTAATTGAAGTTACATATATGCCTGATCAGCCAGTCAACTATATTACCGCAGAAATAGGGTGAGAAAAAAGGGGACAATATTCCTGGAGAGGGGCAAAGTCATACTTTTCCGGAATTTTGAATTTTGAACCAGCTTGCGAGTAGTTTTAATCTGCTGTATCCGGTTATTTTGAAAAAGCATTGAATATTATAAGTGATCAAAACGGTTGTGAGACTCATTACTAACGTATAGAGGCATTTCATGTGACGTCACGCGATTGGGATTCCCGGCAGCATAATTTTTTTCCCGGGATGGTTGAGGGCAAATCAGTTTTTCAAAAAAGTTTAAATTTGTTTCTAAATCAAGGTCAGGTTCATGATTTTAGGTTAGCATTACGTGGACAAGGGGTATTTGGCCTGTTCTTTCATAATCCGCTGTCAGAATTTCATAAAGGTCGAAAAGCTGTCATTTTGGAATTAGGGGTGTGGCCAATTTCCAAGAAGCTGATTCGTCCATTGGCATGATTTGCACTCATTAGTCCTGGAAAAAATTACGCTTCCCGGCAGTACCAGGCACAGCACAGCACAAGCGCAGTAAGCGTAGTTACAGCACACGCGCAAGGCATAACCACAGATCCTGACTATTAAGTAGACTGTGACACAACTGGACGCATGCTCTACAAAATACAAAATGTCTAACAACCAAAGAGACGCGTGATCACGTGAAGTGGGTACAAAGCCTCTACACTGACGAATCTTATTTCTAACTGAGTTAGGGGTGTTTCGTTTCGTCTCTCATTTTTCAAACAATCTTAATTTCGGAAGGTGATGAGAAGCAAAATGGTGCTATCATTTTCATCGTTTTTCAAGAGTCACCCGGGTCACAAATTTTCAAGTTATCTTTGTGAAGGAGGGACTGCTCATAAAAGCTTTGCTTCTTCAGTCCTCCTCCATCCTCTCAAAAAATTGTTGTACTGAACTTTATATTTATATTGTGGAAATAAACTCAAACTCAAACTCACACTCAAACTCAAGTATATTTATATCCAAAATTGTCAAGATTAGGCCTTTTTTAAAAATCTAGAAAATCTAAAAAACCAAGATTTTTTTTAACTTACTGGCAAAGGTGTAATGTACTTAAAAAAATGAAACAAACAACAAGATTTGGAAAGTCGGGGATGGTTTGGCGGTTGGGTGTACTACTTTGCATCAAGAGTCACCCGGGTCACTTCCCGTTAAGCTAGCCGCACACTATACGACTTTGCACGCCGCAACTCAACTCGATCGTCGGATCTCCAACAGTCGTGTAATGTGCGTGGGTTTACAACTGCGATTGACAGGTTTAAGACCAGTTTTAAGTCGCGCCGACTTCAGTCGGGAAGAACCAACATGTTCATTCTTCCCGACTGAAGTCGGTGCGACTTAAAACTGGTCTTGAAACTGCCAATCGCAGTCGTAAACTCACGCACATTACACGACTGTTGGAGATGCGACGATCGAGTTGAGTTGCGGCGTGCAAAGTCGTATAGTGTGCGGCTAGCTTTACTTGAAAACTGTCTGGGAACTTTCTGATCATTGGCTCAACACATTGCTTGTCTCTCTTTGCAGTAATTTGGGTTTTGGTATCCTACTAATGAAGTTGCCTGATTTAACTTGAAGCAGTTACTCGAGTCAGGTGTACGGGCAGTAGTATGGGGAGCTTGCATCAAAGGTCAAAAGGTCAAATTTAGTGAACGGGCTTGTTGTTCCACTATGACGGAGGCACGTATAGTTAGGACCAATCAGGGTTAGGATTAGGGTTAGGGTTTTAGCCAATCAGAGTTAGGCTCTTAGTATACAACATGCTTATTGTGCCTCCGTCACCCTCGTTCTGGAGAACACTGCGCTACGCACCACTTTGTTTAGTACATGACCTAGCGTCCACGTGTGTTTGTTTGTCCTTCAGAACGTAATTGCGTCGTCCCTTTGGTTTTAATTAAAGGGCAAGATCGCGCGTCTCTATATGGGCTTACTGGCTAGAATGTTTAACTTGATTAATGCGAGCTCAGTTCAGTCATGACATGGAACTCCATGGTTATAGACGAAGGGTGAATAAGGCGAAACTAACGCAATGGGAAACTCAGTTAAGTCACCTGAAGAAGTCCTTTTGACCTCAGACCCTGTCTTGAACTTGAACTAGAACACACGTGCAAATAAACAAAGACGGTACAGAATGCCATGCATATCTAGCCTATCATTCCATTGTCATCAACGTTTACGGAAAAGGAAATAAGCTATTGGATCTCCTCATTAAACTTCGTTGAATACCATTTGTGACAGTGCATCCGCAGCTGAGGGTTTGACCTCTTGGAAGGAACTCATACTTTTACATTAATTCATTTCTAAGGTTTGACTGAAGATTTGGAATTGTGAGTTGCAGACAATAGACCTCGAAGATCCTATTATATAGGTCACGGAAAGTTTCAATTTATACAGTTTGTAATAACTTGGTTTGTCGTAAGGAAGTATTTGGGTTTTCGAGTGTTGAGGGACATCTGTCATTTTGATCGAGTCTACCACCCCATGCACGGCACAAGTTTCTGATACAAGTAGTATACAGTCATCCAACTCAGGCACAAACAACCAATCTGAAGCTATCACAGGATTCATCCTCGGATTCGTCCTCGTATTCATCCTCGGATTCAAAATTCATCCTCGT
>WURT03495336.1:0-21791 GCA_009936505.3 Holothuria glaberrima | reverse complement strand
TTGATGGTTTCTGAAGAAACTCATTGCCTATGCAAAAATAATGATGTGGAGTGTTGCACAGTGTTAAGATTTCCTTTATTAACCCTTTATAAATTAACCCTTAATTTCTGATCAGATAGATTACAGGCCACTAACCATAAATTTTAATATCTCACCGACACTTTAAGATCTCTTCATACCTACGCCTGTGCATCTGTTAACTGCAGTGACATGAGATCAGGTGTTGCAACGTAAAGAAAGCAACCAACAAATATTACAGCATAAGCATATGTCAGCGGAGGAATTTCTCTATAAAAATATGAGTCCAGTGTACTCTTCCATTATAGGTTTCCTAAGAGAAATGATGAATACAAGAATACTTTGGTATCAGGATGGTTGTAAACACTTAGTTTACATTCTCCTATACACAGAATGAAAACGGAGAGGCAAAAGATATCGGGCGCAGAAGATTAATGACTTTTGTATGTTATTGACAGGAAAAAATGTGATTGAAGAAAACATGTTGACGTGTTTTATGCAGTGTAAATTACGGTACATATACATAAGAGTCGAGGGTTTGTGGTGGTCAAGTTAACTAACGGTTGATTTAGTGCCCAAATAGAGTAAAGAGAGCGGATTTTCTGAGAGCAGAAGATTAGAGGCCACAGTGTAGGTGCAGGGCCGGATTAATGCATGGGACAGAGGGGAACGTGCTCAGGGGTCCCCACACAGAGGGCATACATAAGTTAGGATATCATATACTTTTAGGGCTATCGGGAAACCTACTCTAGCCTCAATAGAGAGGCCAACACAAAGAGGTGCCCACAATGAAGGCAACCATGTATTGGTCTCAATCTATTGGGAAACGTAGTCTATCCGTAATTGATTTTACAGTTTTGGGCAATAAACGTCATTTTACTTGTTCAAGTCCACCCTTAACTCTTCACAACTGCTCTACACAGACTAAACCATCGCATAGTGTGTTCACGACGAATCATCAGTGTGCCGCGGCCGAAGTGCATGTAATCAAGTTATGAGCAGTAACCTTTGCTACGTTTCACGTTCTCGATAATTAAAATCTTCTATATTCAAACAAGTGTTAATTATTAAGTAGGAAGGAATCTTGTGAAGGATTGTGTATATAAATTTCATGATTTGTAAATAAAGAGTAGTGGCATTACCCAGGTAACATAACACGTTTTTAAAACGTGTAAAGTGGTGTTATAAAACGTTTTATTACACCACTGTGACGTTTTAAAAACGTTTCGTGTTACCTGGGTATATTGAACATAGTCACTGTATCTCTCAGCATCAGAACAGTCGTGCAAAAAGTTTCTACTAGTAACCGCAGCAACTGTCTTAGTTCACGAGAACAATGAAAGGTCAGATGAATGGAAGGAATTCTTTGGAATTCTAAGTTCAGAGTCGGAGGGTATACATCATATTCGGTTGGGAGAGTTCACTAGGGCTTTTGAAAACTACGATGCAAAGGATGAACAAACAAAACGGTAGCCACGTTAACGTTTTGTTTAAAGAGTAATTACGGATAAGGAACATGTTTCCAAATGTTGAAACAACGCTTTGTATGTGTTTCGTTTTGATGGTCTCTTACCTCAGTAGAGAAAGGTCATTTAGTATGATAGAATTCATTAAGGGAATAACCTAGTGACAATTCAAGTTAGTTAGTTACATTTTTTACGGCTCAGTTTTTAACCAATTGGTTTAAGTCGGGCCGGCGACGGCCTTTTCTCAGTTGTGGCTCACTGGCTTGTTTTCCCTACTCCATTGCTTATGCTGAGCCCCAAGCACGATGGCAGTAGGTTCTAAGTCTTTGATATGACCTGGCCAGGATTCGAACACCTGACCTTCCAGCTGTAAGTCGGATGCTCTAACCACTTGACCATGCAATCGGTCTCTCCAGAGGATCCTTTCTAAAGAGACATATATAAAACGCATGTTTTGCAATCCCACAACGATATCTTGCTCGTTAGTCCTAGATAATTATATTTGAAGATTTTTGGAGAAGAGTAGGCTAAGATGGTCAAAAAAGATTCCCAGTCGTTTCAAGGTCGATAGAAAATATATTTTACACCGACAGGATGCTTCCAAAGTCTTTTATTATTTCTAAAATGTGTTTAAAGAACAACAATTATGTATAAAATCATATACATAGTAAACTTCACATAATGCAATTTACTGTTGTGAAATGCTTCAAAAAGTTCATACAAAGATCGAGAAATATAGAAAAACCTTTAAATTGACACCATTAATACATTGATTACCATCCACATTGACTGACCATCCACAATAGATTTATCATAACATACGTTGCCAGGTTTCAACAACATAATTCATGAACATGTTTCAAAACTGGAAGGAAATACAAAATATTGTTAATGAGTCTTTCACTGCCTGTATGAAATATCTCAGATTTCCAATAATGAAATGCACTTCTGTGACATGCATATTTGCTTTGAAAATTCATACTTCCAACCGCACTATGCTTTAAGATGGCAATCAAGAGAGAAAATGAAACTAGCGTTCTTTTATTTAAGAATTCTCATTCCACAAACAAGGGAGTTGCTAGCAACTTTCTGCCAAAAGCTATTTAGGCATTGTTCTAACTAAAGTTGATGACCTCACTTAAATTGTCATTCATAACAATATAGAGTCCCTCTGGTTGGACTTGTGCAGTCAGTTGCCTTCCCAATTAAGCTCACCATGCGTTACTTTATAGTCTGGAGCAAATTAAACTCAGTGCAGGCTATGTACTGTGCCTCTGTCTTGGATTGTACCAGACAGGTGTTCTTTGCTTTAATTGCATGAGGGGCTGAACGTAGTTGGAAGAATTTTACTGTCTGGTTGGAAACAAACTTGGTGAAAGTACTTCTAGTAACATTGACCATAGGCGGTTTATGTACGCTAATAATGTTAACACCATATTTTTGTCACCTGCCACAGATGATGAAACCTTAAAAGGTATCCTTTCCTTAAAGGATGGTAAATCTCCTGGTATAGACGAAATTTCGCCTAAGATTCTTAAATCTATTTCTCATGTTATTGTACCAATCTTATGTCACATTTTTAACCCTGTACTTACCTCTGGAATATATCCCGATGCTCTTAAAGTTGCGAGAGTTGTTCCAATATTTAAAAAGGGGGATCGCAACCATACAGGGAATTATCGTCCAATTAATTTGTTATCCTGTATTAATAAACTGCTTGAAGGTCTACTGAGAAACGACTTAGACTGTTTATGGAAAACAACAGTACCCTCTCCGACTATCAATTTGGGTTTGGAAAACGTCACGATACGAGCCATGCACTATTAGAAACTGTTAACTGTATACGTACTTATTAAGATAATGGGCAAGACATGTTAGGTTTATACTTAGATCTCAGGAAAGCTTTCGATACTGTTGACCTCAGAATTCGTCTTCATAAGTTATACTGCTACGGTATCCGTGTTAACGCTTATAACGTCATAGCTAGCTACCTTGACAATAGAAAGCAACGTATGTATTGTCAAGTAGTATGTAGAATATTGCAGTGTAGATTGATACTGACCGCCATTTTGTTGTTTATCACCAAGATTGCCCACTGATAGTGCACTATATCGTTTGCATGAAAGTTAGATATTGCACACGACACCTAGTCTGTCTGGTTCCCCCTCCCCTTCTGTGATTGGTCATTTATTTATGGCATGGTACTTCCAGCCAATCAGCAGCCTATCCCATAGTAATAGACTTCCTTCCTTTTGTCCTACTGTAGATCGCAAGGTCCCTTCCTGTTTCCTGTCACGTTTGATTCCCACGCCACATCTTAGTTCCACGTGGAACCTGTATCCCATATTTCCCTGGGTGTGGCCAATTTCACTTTCTGCAGCCTAGTTGTTGGTCATACAGTTTTGATTAATATTCATTTTAAGGGTACGTCACAACTTTCGACCAATCAGGAGATTGCATAGGATTCCCAATACAGCCACGAGACACACGAGGGCCTGGAAGTCCAAGCCTCGCAAGCTTGTCAGTCGTGCTGCAGACCTCTAAGACGAAGCACGAACTCACCTGATTTCTGATTTCTGTAATATGGCCGGCCTTTTAATTCTTCGTAATTTCATCATTTTTTTTGAGGAAGAATAATTAGCAAATAAATCAGGAGAATCGAGTGAAATCAAATCAGCTTGAACTCTCTTAGTTTTTTGCTTAAATCTGTGTCATCTCTTTTATGGAGGTCACCCCCAAGCCTTCGCAGGAGCGATTGGCCCAACACTATCTAACAGTATGTTAACGGTGTTTTATCAAATTGCGCAGATATTAACATCGGTGTTCTTCAGGGTTCTGTTCTCGGACACTTGTTATTTTTAATCTATGTCAATTACATACACAAAGTAGTCCCGGTTGAATCTTTGACACTGTTTGCTAATGACACTAATGATTTTGTTCACGGTTATTGTATTAATCTTGTTTCAAAAGCTCAAAACGTTTTGGGTCAACTCAAAATGTGATTTGATTCTAGCAAGGTTACATTGCACCTAGGGAAAACCAATTTTTCCATTTTTTAATTGCATGGAGCGAAGTGCTCATTTTTGTCCTAATCACTGTACATTGAATGCCACCAAAATTTGCAGAACAGCGTGTACTAAATATCTTGAGTGAATAATCGACGATGGACTTTCTTTTAAAATTCACGCTGATGAACTTCGCAATAGTCTCATCAAATACACTGGTATTTTCTATCACCTTAGAAATTCAATCCCACTTGACGTTACTATTCAGTTATTATTCTCTTGTATACTCTAAGATATCTTACGGAATGGAAATTTATGGTATGGCTAATGCCTCCATCTTGAAACCTATACATGTCCTTCAGAATAGAATTCTAAAAACGATTACCTTTTCACACCGGCGTAATCCTACCAATGATTTGCATAGTAAATTAGAAGTCCTGAAGGTTAGTGACATTCATGTTCTTAAAATAGGTACTTTTATCCATAAATATGTAAATAATACTGTCTCGTGTTTTTCGTGACGTCGTTAACGCAAGAATGTCTTCATACTCTGTAAACAGAACAAGGAGAAATGCACTATTTTCTGTTACTAGGCACAACTCTAAATAATTACTGTTTTAAAGTATGGAATGATCTTCTTAATAAGATCAAGTCTTCCAAATCGTACGTAACTTTTAAAAGGACACTTAAAGCTTATTTAATTGAAAATTACTCTGCTTGAGATTATGCCGTTTTTACTTTCCTTCTGAGAGCATACGTGTTTTGTTCTTGTTTCTTTTTTTTTAATATTTTTATTTTGAAAGGAATGGCTAGTGGGTAGGAACGGGGTGTAACAAAGTATCTGTGATCTTAAAGTTACTTGCAGAGATACTCAGATATTTATTACGATTTCTGAAGAGGTCAACGATCGAGTGTTCAAGGGACAGATCATCTTATTGGTTCATGCCTAGGGGCCCCCACATTTGTAAATCCGGCCCTGCGTAGTCTCCTTTGGAGTCCCTTTTGTACCTTTAATTTTTTTCTTTTGGAATTGCATGTTTTGTGGGAAACCAGTACTCTAATTATTTCTTAAACCACTGTCAGTTTTGCATCGTTATATTAAGGAATCTCATTGAATTCCATACCGATGGGCAAACTGACAATTCACACAGAGTACCTGTATGCAATGGAAGTTTCGGTTGCTCCTATATAGTGCCTACTGATGTAGCAAGAATCTATAATCTATAACGTATTAAACGAAGTTAAGAGCGGTGAGGTAGCTGCTTCATGTCATGGGCAGAAGATGGGTTAATTTGGGAAAAAACAATTCCATTGGCAATTTGTGATGGACTAGTTCAAAGATATCTTGGCTGCCTAGGCCTACTCAAATTTGATGTGATCGATTACTAATTTCGAGAAGAGGCTAAAAATATTGTTACGAAGTGAAACAGATTTGAATAAAAAAGGACACGACAGAGAGATGATTAAAAACGAGTGTAATTCACACTACTAAACCAGTTGATGAAAGTATTCACATTGATAACACTTAGAACGTACAAGTTAAGAACTTACTGGGCCCGATTAATCAACTTAAAATTAAAATAAAGCTTGTCATATCGGTATGTAAAATAAAGTGTAGCTACACTCACTCCATATCGAGCTCGAGTTAAGTTCAAAGACACTAGCTTGTGGCGTAAGAACTTGAGTTGCAAAGATTCTGGAATTTGGGATGATCAAACTAGTTCGCGATATTATTTAGATATTATACTTGAGAGTCGGACTCCGGCAGAAATAGGGAATACACGCAAAGGGGTGCAACAAGGCGTGGCCACTTGGTAGAATACAGGAGAGCACCTTGACGTTGGGGCCAATTAAAGCAATGCACAAGCTAGGGTGCGGATCATAGATCTCTGGCAAGGAATTTGAAGTCCCAACCTGATGACGAATTTGCAGAAATGATGTAAAAGTTCACAAAGACAGGTTTCAGAAAATATACAGCAGCAGGCTATAGTAATACATCAAACAACAGGCTGTCACCTGGGTTCGGAAGAATAGTTAAATGAAGAATTTGATGAACTTGAGGAACTTCTTAGGAGCAAATTCAAGTTTAGGTGAAGTTTCATTTTTAGCACTGAGATGTTTCTTCCGCAGAGTTTCTCCTTAGACTGATTTTCCTTTGCTCTTATCCCTAAATCTTGGTTAGCAAAGGTGAATGAACTTGGGCAGAACGTAGAGCAGGGGAAGCCCTCATCTATCATTCTACATAAACAGGTGTCAGTCCAAATGGACCTGAGAGGGATCAGATTGCCCACTTCCCAGAGTTTGAGCTTGCTAATTTAAACACCTTGTCAGTTTAAGGAATAAACAATAATTGGACATAAGACAGGTAAGGATTAAAATATAGGTCGAGTCATTGGAAGCTAGCTCGGGTCACAATATTCACTGTTATGAGTATATGGGTATATGTTGATGCCTTTTCGTGATGTCTCATGAATTAAATATTTTCTAATACATAAGCATACCCTGTGCTTTGTAATTTTTTGATTCTGTATCGACTGCTTCTTTACTGTAATAAAGTCTTCTTTACTGTATAAAGCATACCCTCTCCTTATTAACATTTTTTCATCGTGTATTATCTGCTTCTTCACTGTAACACCTTTGATCTTCGGTAAATGTAGTCCCACTTGCTGGGAATTTACCTAGGTGTACGTAGGAGCTTCTGAGGACTAGACCGCCAAATTTCACTTACCTTGGATGAAAGAAGTGGGTTGTTGTAAGGGTACACAATGATCCTTACTCTTATTCATCTCACACATATTTTGTTACCTTCAAAATGAATTCTGTATGGACATACATAACCATGCTCCAGACTAGATTTCACTATCTTTAAAGTATATGTGGCTGAATCGTTATGAATTTCACTCCGAAGGTGCCCACTAACGTAAAGAACTAATTGACATTAGTAAAGGTGTTTAACTGAAACAGCCTTTTAAAAAGATCATATGGATATGTAGGGATTAGGATCATTTTTGATTAAATTTTATCACAATTGAAACTGCATGATTTTTTAACTTGTTTAGTTTATGTAAATACCACACTGCAATATTGTTGAAAGCAGTAAGCTCCCGACAAGGCCCCTTAGGGTTCTTTATCTTACATCCTTCACATCATGTTTATGTATTATCGCATCTGGCACTATACTGTATTATATATATTATAATGTAGTATATACAGAAATCACTTGTTGTGGAAAACAAAGGAAATGAAACGAATGTACTTATTTCTTGTCTATGTTTCGAACAGAATTTCAGACCATTATGTTTTATACAATTGCATCAATGTGGAGTGGTTTCAAGTTGTAAACAACTTAAAGGCAATAATGGATCGAATCACACCGATGTTATACTGTAAAACATGTTCTGAATCTAGCCCTGTTGCAAAGTTCCCTATTGTTCCCTTTCATAACTAACGTTTTCACGTATTTCACATTAACAGTGGTATAGCGAAGAGTGGATATGAGGTCAACAATTCCCCAATCCTACTCCCAGCTGCTCTTTCACCGGACAACTAAAGCGTGAAAAAAATGTAAACCACCTCCATATCTGATTGTCCTGAACCTCCATGAAAAGTTGTCTGGCTACACCATTGCACAAAAGTACTGAATATCACTCGTAAACCGAGATGTTTTCTTGAAAATATTTCCCAATTCATAAACCCCAAATCGTCACATGAATCAAATACACCCTGCCCTGAGTATATTTGTCCTTAAAGTGATGAAAACATTTGAATGGATTTCTTTATCCTGGTTTCAATAAGACAGATGTTTTACTGCATGCATGTTTTGTAGCTGTATTTATTTGCGTTTGTTAGTTCTGGCATGATGGACAATGCAAGTAGTTTTAACATGAAAAAAACATTTCTCAATGACTCGGTATGGTCAATTAAGTGTTAAAAATTGACAGCCAGCCACATTATGTTGACAGGTAATGAAGTTACCAACGTTACCACCATAGAGAGTAAGCAATAGTAGAACAAATGTGGGGATTCTTACAAAACAAACATTTTTAGCCCACCGTCAGCTTTCATGTATATTATTGGATTATTTTTTGTCGTGCGATTTTAATACCAAGTTTCATGTAAATGAAAATAGTGGGCAAGGCACTTTTTCAAGGCCAACTTTTCGGTAAATTATGGTTGGGAATCCAGTTTATTAAGACTTGAACTTGAGTTGGATTCACGTTGCATACTATAAGACTTGACATTGGTCTTTTAAACAGCATTTCTCAACCAGTAGGCAGCGGCCATCCTGTGGGCTGGGGAGGCTTGTCTGGTGCCACTGGGCTGTGAAGTGGACTGGGAACAATGAAACGTTAACTGCTGTTGCATTCAATAATTAAATTGTTGAAGTGGAATTTCATTTTTTCCGTAAGTGGTGAAAGGTAGTTAACATGTAATTTCAACAAACGTAGGTTTTGAATTCCAAAAGCTAGAGAAATCCGGCTTTTAAGGACTTGTTACTTGCCCTCGTTTTTAACATTGGTAATTGATATGATTCAGTATGACCTTGGGTTTTAGGTTTAACGTTTTCCATTTTTCAACTTTTTGAGCACTCTTTTTTGATTGTGTGTTACGGAATATTTAGTCCTGAGTTTACCTGCGATGCTATATAGTAATAGATTTTTCATATAAATTCATGATTCTGGACTGGAATTCTCTACGAGAAAGGGGTTCTGCAGGATCGTACACCAGGTTATACTGAACAAGCTTAGTACATACAATAACATCAGTGGACTTTATGCTCAAGAGGAATTAGCTTTCTCTGAATACCTTATTACTCTTACGGATGAAAACCCCAACCATTGGACAGATATTCCTTTTTCATAAAATATTAATATGACCACTGAAAATAAACAACCACAAAGCATACAGCGCCTTAAGTATTGTTAATTATGTAAGAGAGATTGTGGTATTCCATTTGTAACTCATATGAAACGAATGCTCATTGGGCAAAGTCTGTGGTACAATTGTCCTGTTACCACTGTGCCATAAGTGACATCACCCCACGTGGACCTCTGATCTATTGGGGTAACCATTTACCTGACATCATTGACCAAGCTTACTTTGAGTTGTGGATATCCTATATTTATGAAATTCACTTTCACAGAAGTCAGTGTTACAAGTTAAAGACCGCCCATAACCGGGACCAACCCGCCCATAACCGGGACCTCCCAAAACCGAATTCGGTTTTGGGAGGTCTCGCTAAATTCGGACCAACGGTTGGGTGGTCTCACCAATCATGGAACCGACATCTCTTCGGTCCCGGGTGGTCTGACCGTTTCCGACCCAAACTGAGAAAAAAAACATAAAAACCGACGCGGATTTATGCAGAATTCCGCCCGACCAGAAGTTACATGACGGAGGGCGTGTAGAGACTTCTAAAATGGGATATATCATCTTCACAAGCAGGGAATTGTTGGCATCTCCATGCAGAACCATATTTAAGCATAGCCCTAGAGTTCTAAATACAGTTGATGACTGCACTCTGAATAACTTTCATTCAAACAATACAGCCTTACTCTGGTTTGTCAACGATGACTTGTGCAGTCACTGTGTGTCAGTCACTGTATGGCCTCGGTCAAATCAAGGCCATGCACAGGGCCGGATTTACGGGGGGGGGGGGGTGGAAACAAACTAATGTACAGGCTCCATGGACTATAATTTTCCACAAGACTACAGTGGTGCAAGACACAAAAGGAGGGCAAAGGTTGTAGTCACTTTCACTTGCCCCTCCCCACTCGAAATGAACTCCATAGATTTCCTTCTTACGTACTTGTAGGCAGGCCGACGTACCTACCCAAAGCAGCGCCCAGGGCAAACACTGAAATGGCACCCCTTACCCCGCATCATCCCCCAGTTCGTCTGTTGAATTATTATGGTAAGAGACTAAGTAACTAAAGCTTTATATCTTCCTTGCTTTCGATGAAACAAATAGGTCGATGATGTGCTCAATGTCAGTTTTCTCCACCTCTTCTTTTTCTACACTTAGTAGAGCGAGATCACATAGTCTGCTTTGACCGATTGAGGCTCTCAAGTAAGTTAGTATCAGTTTCAACTTGCTGAATGACCTCTCGGAGATGGCGATAGAAACTGCGATGGTTAGCATTATTTGAGTAGCGGAGATTTGGAAAGACGCTCTAATCTCCATACTGAACGATGAATTCTAGTAGGCCTTCGGGTCTTGTTATTATCGTGTTAGGTCGACTAGATAGCAGCATCCCGCAATCCAGAATTTCCTCATACAGTTGTAATCCATCAATATCAATACTACAAAATTCGCCCAGCTTTTTGCAAACTGACTGGAGAACTGTATTACCTACTCAAAGTTGTCAAATTGTAAAACAATAATCGTCATTAGTTTTGCTGTTTTGTGATCGTGAAGATTGCATAAAACTTTGATAGACTCCCCACACCAGTCGTTCTGAATAAGAGGCGGTGGAAGTGGAACAATTTCGATGAACTCGTTGGGAGGGCAGATACAACGCACCATGCGGAAAAGGCCTGCATCGTATTAAGCCTACATTGGCGTTAAACGGTTTCTCATTCTGACGGAATTTCATAAGAACACACACGCTATCATATTGCCAAGATAATCGAAAGAATATTATATGCCTGGTTTTTTTTCAACTGAAGATTGCGCCCCTCCGAACGGCGCCCAGGGCACGTGCCCTACCTGCCCCACCCTAGTTACGCCTCTGCATGCATTGTAGCCCTACAAAACGAAAATAAGCATTGAAAATCTCCATAAATTCCAACATTCATTGCGTCATCACACTTATTTCAGCTACATCAGTCCACGGTCAGACTGAATTGATCTTAAGTGTAGTCTTTTAATTATGCGCGACAGCCAAATTAAGGTACTCGACAATTTGGGTTTCCCTTTGTTTCTTACGGTTTTCTCTGGATTCAGTCTGGAAACTCTACCTGTCTACCAAAAACATACAATAATGAAGTTCTGTGGGGCCCCTGGGCATGTGCCCCGCTGGTCAATGCTTAAATCCGGCCCTGGTCATGCCCCATGGTGATCATGCAAGGATTTTATGTGCAATCAAAACAATCTCTGTGCATGCCGTTTAATGTAAGTTATTCTGCATCTTTTGAATTTGATGTCAAACAAAGAGCAGTCACCAATTGAGAATTTTGCTTTCCCTTACCAAAAATGGTACTTTGGGGAAATAAGTGTCCATATGTAAGTTTTGATTTGCTCTTACTGTCTTAAAGACTTATTTATGTGATAGGTTTGTAGATTATTGAATAGATAATAGGCTGCCGCGAAAAAGTAAATTTTCAGGGCTACACTAATACGTGATATGCGTGAGTTAAAGTCACAGACAAGGTTTGCCATGAATATCATACATTGTAGGATGATTCCCAAACTGGATTTTCCTCAATCGCCCCCTCATCATCTGATTATGGCCAACAGGAAAAAATCCTGTGTACCTTTTTTACTGAAATGAAGTGGTACATTTCTAGTCTATGTGGCACGTCTACAGGGCGTTGAAATATCGAATTAAATACCCTCTGAAATGTGATTGATGTGTAGTACTTTCAAGATAATATCAGGTGATTTTATAAAAATTAAAAAGGATTGGAAGGGGGTCGATAAAGTGTCATTGTTATAGTTCTTTAACAAAACTTGCCGAAGTAATGACTTCTCTATCTTTGACCTATAAGGGAGATTTAATGCGTAGATGTGTGGGGTGGTTGATTGTAAGTGATCTTAAATCTGTATACTTTTGCACCCATTGATTGCAATTTGATCTCAGGTTTGATCCTTAAACTTTTGCTTTCTTTGAACTTTACTTTAAAGGGGCTTATTGAGTTGGTTCACAAAATTCATATTTTTCACAACTACTGAGATTCACTCACAGCTTGATGGTAAATGATCAAACTAAGAGATTTTATCCATCTGACTCACAACTGAAATGGCAATGACAGGGTAATTAATGGTTAAAATCATTCATTACAAATTCGTGACCAGACACTTTTTACCATTATGTAGCAATCATATGCAATCCCTTTCCACAAAAACTACAGTTTCTCACATTTTTGGTAACTGTATGAAGTGAAACATGAGCAATGAGGCTAATTAGAAGCATTGTCATGCAATGGATACCTTCAAACTCGTCATAGAAATAGTAGATTTCAACTCAATGAGCCGCTTTAAACGCGCAAGTTTAATTTACATTTTCCAACCCTCCCTCTCATTGATTACACGTTGGTCTTAGGACTTGTGCTTAAACTTGTCTTCCATTGTTTGAATCACTTTCATTCAATTTTAAGATATATTTGCTAACCCAACTCCTACCCTCTTCTTTTTGTTTTATTTTTATTTTTTTGATCCAGTAACTTTTGCTTTGTTGATTGTAATTTGATCGCCAATTTGGCCTTTCTTGAACTTTGGTAAATTGTGTGATCTGTAATTCATATACAGTAATAAAGAAAGTCCTACTATTTATACGTTTGGTTCGGGGTTTTCCGGGTTGGTCTCTGGTGGTCTGACTTGAAAGCTTCATTGGTTTGGGCGTTTGACCTACTCCGAACCGACGTCGGTTTGGTCTCGGGCGATTGTCTGTTTCTGGTGATTTTGGTCAAGTCCAAACCGACGATCGGGTGGTCCCAGCATAAAAAACCAGACCGACGCACACTTTTTTATAAGTGAGTTTCACCACAATAAATTTTCTGTTTTGTTCCTTTGTGAGTCTGAATTGTTACTGCTGCCAGACCATTTCACATCGACACAAAGAAGCAGCATAAATTTGGGATAAATTTAACCATTGGATTTTGCATTTGTTTGTAGATGGTAATGTTTCTTGTTACATACTGCAAGATGGCGAAGCTCCAATAGGAGGCAAGTACACATTATTCTTTTCATTGAAGAAACTAAAATCCATTGAACCTTACTTCATTTCTTTATATAAAAAATGTTGAAAATTTATAACACAAGAAAATGGCATGTAACTCTTGTTTTTATAGTTAACCAGAACCTGTTGTGCATCGAGAATATTTCTAGAAACGACAATGGTTATATCATATCCTGCTGAAACTTGAGTTATACCCGTCTCAGTGGTACTGTAAATATAATTGTTATCACATTTCTAAGGCGGGGACAGAGGTAGTATTCAAAGGTGGTATTTCACACCACAGTGATGTATGCACTTGATTATTGAATCACTAAGGAGCTACAAGTTGAAATGTAATTCATAAAAATAATCAAAGTTGTCAAATTAAAATAGGGGCTATTGTTATACTGGTACTCCTATCTGTTTTATCATCAAATGGAAGGAGTCACGATCAGAAACTCATAACCATTAAGTTTTAATTGACTGGGGTTTGAATTATTGGATGGTGTAGTAGCCCTGCAGGAATGCGTCCACAGACTGTGTAAATCGTTGTGATGGAGGTGGAGTAATCTACGAGCAGTACATAGTATGTGATAAACCAGGTTGCCTGAACCTTAAAAATATAGCCTATATTAAACTGTTTGTTCCACTTTAAGATAGTTAAGATAGATACAAATCTTCCTTTCCTATTTGAAATCACAACCTGTGCAGTATGTTTCAAATTTTTTAGTTTTACCAAGTGCTCATGCTGAGAATAATTATCCAGTTGACTACTTATTGTCACTTGTACTTTTCTGTTTCATCGTCGCAAAATTTTAGTCTGATATTCAGATTTTATGCAAATTTGTTTTTCAACAGAATGTGACCCTTTTGTCTATATGGTGGGAGAAACTCTTCATTTTCCCTGTCACAACTTAAGATCCTCGCTCCATCTTCCAGGAGATGCAGATTATGTGGAATGGTTTAAAGATGGTGTGCCATTGGATAGTCAAATAGGATTCAACTTGACTATAACCAATCTTCAGATTTCGGACAGCGGGGATTACATGTGTCGTGTTGGAAATCAGAACAATTTCTCACACAAAGTCCTAGTTGGACGTATGTATTTTGGTTCTTGACTGTAATATGTGTAGCATTGATGAAGTATTTCTTCATTAGAACTGTGCCATTGCTCAATATATGCAGTCATCCTCATTTAAATTAACATACTCTGGCAGTGTATGCGCCAGATGTTGGCAAAGACCCATGACCCCTGTAGGAAACGCTGCCTCCCTGCCTAGGAGATTTTTCTAATTTTGTTGGGAACCTTAGTCAGTATGAAAAGCTTTTCAGACCCAAACGGCGACCAGTCTCCATGACGATACCTGTTTTTCTCTCAATACCTGTTTTCTAAGATAAAGACCAACAATTTTTGGCTTCAGAGGATTGGTTGTTTCATTTTCTTCCAGAATACCGTTGCACATAGCTAAATAGTACAAGCAATATCCACCTTTCCAAGAAAACTATTGGTAGGCCATTCAGTTGTGCTCTTCAAGTATATAAATATATCCCCTGCAATGGAATGATCGGCATTGTTCCTGCAAATCGTCGACCTTGTTGGAGCTCGGGTCGTTGATCCACAGACCCGCCCCCTCCGTCGGTAAGCCAGCCCCGTGTCGGGCAATCCTGGAACCATCCCTGATTCAAAATCAAGTAAAGCTATAATTTAAGCCAATTGACAATTTTTTGTCAATGAATTGTTCACTTTAGACAAGATAATATATTGTATTCGACACACATGGTACTGCCTTATGCCCACATGCTACTACCTCATTCCATGAAATTTTCATATCACCTAACTTTATTAACTTCTGGTCCTCTCCCAATTTTAGAGAAATCAGTCTCTGACACTTCATTTATAAAGGCATGGCCTACACTTTAATTAACGCTCAACACCCATATTGTGCCGAGTATAATGTCTGCTGGGAGTTTACACAGGCAATTTATTGCTGTACATTTCACCGATTGGAAAAAGTCATCATTGACAAATCAGAGTGGCTTATGTTTGAATGGCATAGTTCGAGATCACTTAAATCAAATTCCAGTTATCGATAGCGAGAGATAACCAAGGGCGTAGGAAGCGCGGGGGATGTCAGCCCCCCAGCGAAATTTGTGGGGGCGGATGTATAATTCAGCCCCCACATTCCACAGACGAAAACCCTTTGTTTGGGTCTTCTGTAAGAAATGTCGAATATTTGCAGTAATTAACCTTAAAATTTGTCCAAAATGATGCACCAAATTGCATCTAAGGACACTCAAATATCCCAAAATTTTCCAAAGGGAACCTTTATTTGTGCCTTCTGTAAGGTATGTCAAAAATTTGTAGTAATTTACCTTATTATTTTTTTCAGATATGATGCACCTCATTGAATCTAAGGACCCTCAAATATCCAAATTTTTTCCAAAGGGGGAGGGGAACACCCCCTTTGGAAGGGGTGTCCCCCTGTGGAGGGGTCTTAGGGGGAGGGGACCCATGAACGGCAATTTGAAACAAGGTTAAGCCCCCAGTCTCGAACAGCTTCCTACGCCTATGGAGATAACACCGAGTTCTAAATTGTCTGAGTCTCCACTGCAGGGGACACAATTGGCTATATTTCCCAAATTTTGGCATGGAAGCATAAAATGGTCAGTCTTAATCATTTGGGTAATAAACACCACATGATTTTGACTGATGCAAAATACAATTTGTTGAATATAAAGTCCTGTAGTGTGTAGCAGCATGCATAACGCGTTCACCTACTATAAAGTTATTCTTTTACAAATTCTGCTGCTGAATAGTACGTTAGTATTATATGGAAGTGTGCAGTCTTGCTAAAGACCACGCTAGCTGTTTATACAATATATTCTACCTGTTTTTGTTAAGTACGTGAACAAACAGTTTACAGTTTCATCTGAAGCTCCCATAACTTCCTAAAATTTTCAATTAAAAGTCACGCACGATCGATTTCTTTATGAACCAACAATAATCCTTGAATCTGTATCAGCAGTGTAGTTTTAGGTGAGGGTTCATTAGCAGATTTTATTGATACGTCACGCATACGAAAGGGCCATTGGAACTGGAAGTAAAACAATACAGTGGTAGCGCTAGCGATAAGTTACTCCATTTTAATACTCCGAGTTCCCATTCTGCAAAGCAATCATCAAAGTTTGCTGTACATTCCAACCTTCTTCAACTCTTGTAATGTATATTCATTTGTGACGGTGTGTATTACGGAATATTTGGCAGGTAATTTAAAGTTTAGCCTCAGTCCTTTTTATTCAGAATGTGTCAGTCTGATCTGCTTGAATTTCAATTGGGAAATATTAACCCCATTTCTACTGATTTACTGTACTGTGTATACTTATAAGAGTATTTTTTCATGTCATCCCTTGCCTTGTCTAGGTAAACCCCCAAAAGAACCCCCGAAACCAGATTGTACATCCAGGTATATTGGAATATATACCTGTTCGTGGTTTGACGATAACATGAACGACACTAACTTACCAACTAGATTTCAGCTTCAATTTTCCGAGCAAAGCGGTGAAGAGTAAGTTTGAGTCATATTTACTGTTTCATTAATTCTTTTGCCATGTTTGTTGATACATACCAACCACATTCGCATGCAGCAGGGCATACCTGAGAGTGACAGAGCAGACAGAGCAAATAAAACTACCAGCACAAAATCCTTTAGTTCAGTAAATTGTATTTATCATAGCGGTCAATGCTACGAGTGCATTAACCGGCGCTTAACAAAAGCCACAACTGACAAAGTGACAGTAAAATACATACACTAACGAAAGATTGTATGCATTCATAAGATGAACGACGTGGTTAAGGAGGGCGGTGGAAGGACCTCCCGGATTCAGCTCTGTGATAAACAATCTTAGGCATGGCTGATTAGCCCATTGTTTTCAAGACTTCTCATAAATGGAGAAGGATACGGCGACCAGTTAACTAGCCGACTTTGCTTTTTGTGACCAGAAGCAACAGCTCTGGCTTCACTCATTGTTAAATTGGCATTGCAAGTTATTAATAGCATTAGGCCTTCGCAAGCTAACAAATCAATTAGCACGCTCGACTGCTCGAAAGGAAACAAGTTGGGTCACCCGGATGCGGGCGGGGTGGGATCAAAGCCCGGAATAGGATATAACAATTCTCAATCGAAGATGTATGAGAATGTGACGTCACGCGACGTCATTGTGCTAGAAAAACAATGAAGCACACTGCACGACGACGTAGACTTCCCACGCGCTCGTAGAAGGCTACGCGTGTATCCGACCAGTACACAAATCAGCTGTCTGTATTTGTTTGGGTAAGTTGCAAAAATGCGCGCTTGCCTCTCGGAGGGCGCACTTTCTGTTCTATGACGTAATATGCATAAGGTCCAGAGAAAGTTCAGTCAAGTTCAAGCGAATTTGTAATTTCTTCACTTTAACTGAATGGTAAGTCATTATGCAGACCACTTTGAAAATGTACAACTTACCACTAAAAACCAAATACTGCCATCTTAAAGACGCTCACAATATCCTACTTGTAGAGAGACTTGTTGCTTGCCCTAACGTTTTACACCCATGAATAATGTGAAATGCGTGATGTTTGCATCTTCAGCTTTCTACTTGTCTTACTTCTGCTTTGTTTGGTTAATCCAATTTCCCCATTTTACCTTCTAGGTACGAGTATTTTAATACCTCCTTGAGCAGTAACCCAGTCACTGTAATTGTCAACTCAACAAGGGCGAGGTACTTCGTATCGCTTTGTGTTGCGAATTGTCTTGGACAAACATTATCAAGTGTAGATATGGTGGCTCCAACTTTGACGCGTGAGTACATTTTGTTTTATCCACCGGGCCTGTTAAACCAGGTTGTCCAACCAAAACGGGCGATTTTTCTTTCAAAGATTACTCGAAGCAAATTTGTAATATCTGAATACTTAGTGCAACTGAAAAGCCATACTGGTGTGGGATGTTGATATGTCACAATGCGACTTCACGAATCATCAACAGTGCTTTGATATGCTAGGTGGGGCACTATTTTGAAATTTTCGAAGTAAAGTTAACCTATATTGTATCATTGGCCTGGGCAGAATTGTAATCTGGTGGCTGTCTTTCTACCTGTTGACCATTCTCTGGTTCATGTTGGTGTCTGAGGCCAGCACAAGAACTAGACTACTTGTTTTAATTACAAAACTGGATCAGTGTTCCACTATTAGCCCTACTACTAGCCGAAGTACTGGTGTTAGGAATTTGGGTATGTAGTATGGGTAATAATTGCAAGGGAATTGAGCTGTTTACATTCCATGTAATTCCACGTAATAATAAAATTACACGGATTTGCATAAAATTATTTGCAAGTCACGTAATCTGTATCGCAAGTATTGACAATTTACATCAATAGTACCGAAAATTTTGTACTAGGGCGTGTATCTTTTTTTCAGGAAACATTCTTCAGAGATTTCCTCGTGATCCCCCACCCTTTCCCTTAAAAAATACCAATTATTAGGTTAACAATCTGGAGACCATTTGCTGTCCTTGAATCGGATGTGCAATTTTCAATACCTCAAAAATGCTTGAAAGTTTGTTTTCTCCACAATAAACCTCCATTTTTTTGAATTCTAAAACATTAAGAACTTAGTCATATTATTTTCATCATCAACTTGTTTATTTATATTTTCTGAAAGAAAGTAATTACAGGAAATACTGTCATAACAAACGTTCCAGAGACAGGTTGTTAGTCCTTTTTACGTCCTGGAAAAGTGACATACTGGGTTATCATCAGAAAGGCGTAAGCACTCTTCACGCATGTGTTAACATGTATCAGACCCAACTAGGTTGATGGGGACGGGTTCAGCTTTGAATTTTTTTGATCGCATTTGGATATAGGAACATACTCTAGCAAACACCACATGAATCATAAAACACTTACCCACAGGATGTTACACATAAGACATCTAGGAGCTAGGCTGGTTTGCTTCCAGTCTCTTTTTTCAGAGACGGCATTGGCAATGAAGATTTTAAGACAACATTTTTGATATTTTTATCTTCTGTATAGTTGTCCCACCCCCTCCAAGACATGTACGTATGATTCCAATAAGTGTAGACCAGATGAACGTTTCCTTTGAACCCCCTCTCTTCTGGGAGGATGAAGCTGTTGAATACAGACACCAGGTCATTCAAGAACGAACAAGTTTTGATGTGTGGGACAAGGCTATGGTAAGATTTTAACATAATATTCTATGATATGTTTGATCTATCCTGGATTAGTCCTCTAATTGAAAGTTTTCAAAAGTCCCTGTGCTTTGGTAGTAAAAACTTACACAAGGATCTTTCCTGTCAAGGAGTCTTGCAGCATTTTGCCACCCACCAACAGCTCCTACAGCAAGTCACAACCCATCATGGACTCGGGAACATCAACAGCAATCCAGCAATATATAATCACTTTGTACACTTCGGCCGACCATGGCCCTACACAGTGTATGTGGGTGGGTAGGTCGGTGGGAGACAGGGGCAATTTCCCCCAGGAATTTGCAAAGCAAGATTTTCATCACATCAATGTGTAAATTACCCACATTTTGAAATGTAATGTGTTTATATGCATCTTGTAAGGCACGGAAAGTACCACTTACGGTAATATGGAACAGGCGAGTGTCAAAGGAAGAATAACCATTGCTTTACACAAACGCAGGGGCACTTAAAAAGGTGCATTTTACGCAAACATGGGAATTTAACTTAGGTTGCATTACGAAATCATCAGTGGTGCCCCATTGATCACCAAAGTCTGGCGAAACCACGTGTTTGGTCTAGTGATAGAGCATCCGCCTCTCACGCGCGATTCCCAGGTCGAGTCATACCAAAGACTTTAAATGGAACCTACTGCCGTTGTGCGTGATGCTCCGCATAAGCAATGGAGTAAAGGAAAACAATCAAGTGCCCCACAACTAGGAAAAGTCAGTGGGCGCCGCTAGATTAAACCAAGAGGTTATAAGTTGAGGCGTAAAACCCCATCTAACTCACTCACTCACTCACCCACTCACCCACTCACCCACTCACCCACTCACCCACTCACCCACTCACCCACTCACCCACTCACCCACTCACCTACTCACCCACCCACTCACTGACGTCTGGCGGCACTGCTGTTCCTACAGACGTCATTACGCATTGATTCACGGCATGTGTAACTAGACGGCCACAGGGAATGTGCTAGTCATGATAACTGAAGATGAAATATGTACTTAAATTCGTCTTGTATCCTCTGTTTCTTCAAACAAAACTGTTTAAGGGAACGTCTGTTGGACCACTGTCAAGCATGGGAAGGGTCATTTTCGGCTATCTGGGAGGTATGAAAATCAAACATTTTCTCGGTGCGCTCCGCGCCAACTCATGGTGGCCGGGCGCTCCGCTTAGGTGGTCGTCCCAAGTCGTGCCCCCGGGAATAAAATTCCTGCATACGCGCCTGAATATAATACATGACAGTAGTGCTTGGCAACATAGCAAGGAGTAAAACTACAACTGACTCAGCGAAGCTGCTCTGAAGCCATGTTTTATCGCTAAACTCCTTACAATTGAAGGATTAAACATATCCTGCTGCAGACCCATGCGTTAATGTTACTAACTACTTGACGACCGACCCCGGCGGAATGTTAGAGGACAAATAAAAAGTGTAGCGTATACTATTGTGAGCTACAGCCTTAATTCAGTTAAAGGGAATATGACATTCCCCAAACTAGGGAGTTACTAGCAACTTCCTGCCCAAAGATATTTAGAAATAGCCGTAGAGCTCTAAATACAGTTGATGACTATGCACTTTGATTGGCATTCATTCAAACAATAGAGCTTCACTCTGGAAGTTCAACGATGACTTGTACATGCAGTTAATAGTGCTCACGCACTGTCACTGTGTATCAATATGTATGACCTCGAGAAAATTTAACTGGGTGGGCTAGATTCTGCGTCTCTGTCTTGTAAGTGTCCTAGAAAAATGTTCTTTGTTTAAATTGGACGAGGGACTTAAATTAATTTCAGTTAGGACTCAAGAATTTTTTCTGTTTTGGATAAGATTATGAGACAGCCTTTAAGAGCGTAATTTTATTTCTATGGTCCTGTGACCTTGTGACGTCGTCTGTATACGAATTATTGTACTGTGCGCAGCAACTACGGACTTTAATACATGGACACAGGATCACGTGACCAATACGGTGGCCACCGTTCGAACCTCGGGGCTACTACAATTTGCCTAATTTGACGATGAATCTGCAACATTTCGGACAAAATACATACATCAATGGAAGAACAATGTCACAATCCTTCATTCTTTTTGCTGAATTTGACTTGAGCTTACATTCTTTCTAAAATATTACAAGTTTCTTAGACAATCTGTCAATACTGTGCCACTTGAGCAAGTCCAAA
>WURT03495226.1:0-21792 GCA_009936505.3 Holothuria glaberrima | reverse complement strand
CCTCGCTACACAGATTACGTGTGGTAATCATTGCGAGATATAGCGGCCAGCTACCTGACACACAACTTTCTTAGCTAGAAAGTTGGATCAAAAAGCTATCAAATTGTTGTTGAAAAGTAGTGTATAAATAATTGAACCTTTTAAATACTTTTTGGTCAAAAATCTAGCCAAATACACTTCCTTTGGGTTGTAGAAAGGAAAGGAAAGGAACAGTTTTGTAACGTTTATCAAAGGCACGTGTTACAGCAGCAAAAAGGAGAAATTGCAATGCGCATTTTACAATAAGGGGCTTTCCTTTTTACTGGAAGCACATTGAGTACTTATACAAATCTTTCACTCGAGTAGGAAAGGTCTTTCTGTGTTTGATGTACACTTTTTGTATAAAATATTGTTTCTAAGAGTTTCAACATATGACTTTATCAACCAATTGAGTCAAAACGCAGCGAGCCCCTTTTGGCAAATACCGCTGTTTGAATGGAATAGCCTACACCGTGACACAGGTTTACGGGGAATCTCCACGGGCCTGTGTAACCTTCGGAGAGGTGTGAATGAGTCATCAAGGTAGTTCAAATCAGCCTTAATTTTTTCTGCTGAATACGGGCAGATCGTTGAAAAGAAATTGATATGAAAAATGCATTAATCTCCATGTATCCTTCAGCAGTATAAAGAGAAAAAAATGGAAGTTGGCCTTGAAACCTACATTTTACTTTTTCTGTCTTTAGCGCAGTACCATCTAATCTTGTACTGCACTCCAAGATAGTAAGAACTATATAAGCGATGGTGTACGCGGGGGGGGGGGGGCATTGGGCCATGCCCCTCACGGATGCCAATTTTTTTAGATCTTAAAAATATGTAATTTTGTAACACAAATTTTACTTCAAAAGGTAGCATATATGATTGCATGTTAAGACACCTAATTTTTCAAAATTTTTCAAAGTTGGAGGGGAACACACCTCCCTTTAGACCCCTCCCCCAGCCCGGCGACCACTGATGCCCTTATATTTAAGTTCTTAAAAATACGCAAATATTGTAACACAAAATTTACTCAAAAAGGCAGCATGTGTGCCACCAGATTACATGTAAAGACACCCAATTTTTCAAAAATTTTCAAAGGGGAGGGGGACAACCCTTAGACCTCCCCTAGGCCGGCGATCACTCAACATACTGCATGCCCCCCCCCCTTGAGAGAAATCCTGCGTACGCCACTGTATATAAGGAGTTAGGCAGCGGCTCTCTCAGAGATTCTTTTCACCGTGTTACTTTTTGCAATCCAAGTGAAAAGGATTACCGTGTGGTTATGAAATACATCCCTGAGTGATGTTGTTTGCAACATGATAATACTTCAGTAGAACTAATGAAAGGTGTAGTCTGTAAAACAGGTTTTCATAGCAGGAAGTGCAGTATTTGTTCCTTACTTGTCTTGCAACTTCTACCAAATTACTTCTCTGTCCTCAAGAAAGTAAAAGTACCATGATCCATACCATAACAGTGCTTACTTTAAATTACAGGACTGTATTGACCTTCGTAACTTACTTGAAATTGTCACTCGGCGTTCTATCATCACCGAAGTTAACACACTGAACATACTGATCTTTAAACTTGTTTGTTGCACCAGTTACATCATTTTATCTAACTTTAGAAATGTAAAGCTAAATTTGTCTGGGTATCTGACATTGTGTATGTGTGTGTGAGTTAAAACGTGAGTTAAAACGTGAGTCGAAACGCCTTCCAAATCAAAAGTTCCAATTAAGTTCTAACTTGATGGCACTGGAGTAGCCGGGGGTGGGGGGGGGGGAGCAGGGTGGCTAAAGCCATCCAATCAAATAATAGTTAGAAGTCAGAAAATAAAACCGAAATAAGGGGGTAATCTATGGAGTTGCACATCTCATCTCCCACAACTTTTCTACACATTTTGTAAATGAAATTTCCACATACCATGACAAGCAGATATGGGTTAATACCAATGTCAGGTTATTCGAGTTTTGACCTTTGATCTACGACCTAATGCATCATCAATAACGCATGCACAAGGCAGCATACTCAATGGCCCACTTACCAAGTTTTGAGCTTGATCGGACTTAAGGTTTTGGTGAGATTTTTAATCTTTTCACAAAATTTAGGCCAATTTGAACTGTAACCTCGGCTTAAAGAAACCGAACCAATCATTCTGGTATTGGGTCCTCGATGAGCCAAGTGGCTTCTGACCATCGAAACTCAAACTCGAATAAGGCAATTTTAAAATTTGCCTTATCGTTCTCTATATACAGGGGCATCCCTAAGGACTGATGAGTGGGGGAGGGGGAGAGCTTGACATATTCCCGTCAAATAAGGGCTACCTTCCCGACAAAATGACATATTACCTTTCATATTATCATAAGAAAGGTTTACTCTTTGCCCTCGTTTACAGGTAATCTTTGCCAAAAAAAGTATATAACAACATTTTGATAACGGGTAGACAAAAAAAAAAAAAAAAAAAAAACCTATCGGAAACGCAGAACGTTTAGAAATGGCAATTTCACCTCGAAGTACCCGTTTTTATTGTCTGCCACAACAGTAGAGTCGACTTCGACGTGGAAGTACTTGCTCCGAGGTAGTTCTATGGTAAGAGCTTAAGATCCCCTTTAGCGTGGGAAACAGTTTCCTCCTTAGGGCCCCAGTGATGTCCCTCCGTAGGGGACCGAGGGGGCGAAGCCCTCGGAAGCTCTGGAACATTTACACGAATGTGATCATCAGAAAAAAGCATTGGATGTCTGCAAATAACATTGGTGAATAGGGTGGAGGGTGGTGAAGCTTCGGTGGAGCTTTGCAATAATTATACTTTGTTCGATGTTAAGTTATAAAAGGACAATAATTGAAGAAGATGGATGGAAGCAAAGTGCACCGCAAAATTACACTTTTATGCAGGGCCTTTTTTCAGAATTTTTTAGTGGGGGGGGGGGGAGGGGTTCATTTGACGAAAGGGACCATCTACGAGGAGGGCCACTATTGATTGGTGCGTACTTTACGAAGAAATTTTTCTGAAAAATGCCTGTCCAGTAGTGGTGTGCTCATGGGCCATGCAGTATGTTGTGTGATCGCTGGCCAGGGCGAGGGGTCTAAGGGGAGGGGTGTTCTCCTCCCCTTCGGAAATTTTTGAAAAATTGGGTGTCCTTCCATGCAGTCTGGTGCCATATGTGCTACTTTTTGGAGTTATATTTGTATTAAAAAAATTTACGTATTTTTAGGAACTAAAAAAAAAAAAAAATCGGCATCAACTTTGGAAATTTTGGAAAAATTAGGTGTCCTTGCATGCAATCTGGTGCCACATATGCTACCTTTTGAAGCAAAACTTGTATTAAAAATCTAACGTATTTTTAGGAACTAAAAAAAGTTGGCATCAGTGAGGGTGGCATGGCCCAGTGGCCTCCCCAGTGTACGCTAGTGCTGTCAAGCTTGTCAGAAATTGCACTCCACAGGGCTTACATGTAAATTTATCTTACTATCCTTATTTTCTTCACTGAGTCAAGTAGTTTAGTACTTTCCCCTATCCTGTCAGCATAAAATTGGGAAATGTTTACACGTTTGAAATCAAAATTTCCCGAAAAAAGGGACCATACTGGGGGCCAAATGAGCCGAGTGGGGGCTGCGTATGGGACTGGGGGTCATGGCCCCCAGTATGTATGCTAAAAAAGGTCATGCTTTTACCTGTTTACGGACATTTTGATTGTTTGTCTTCATTTTACATAGCAATTACTTATCTTGGAATAAAACTGAATGCACCCTACACAGACTTAAAAAATTGCAGCTTGCCATTTCACTTTATAATAGCCAGGACTAATGGCCATTAAAGTTCTTTATAATGCAGCGGGTTTGAGGGTTGAGAGCTAGAACCACGAAGGTTGCACGGGGTTTTGTAATAACCCAAGGTAGGCCCTTTCCTTCTTGAATGAATAATTGGTCACCTAATGTACATGGAAGATGCGCGTGAAAGAGCACCGAAAAACTTGCATTTTAAAGGCTTTTTGGTAATGTTTATGGGCACTGAATCTACAGAATGAGTCGGAAAAGCCAACTTCTCTTGCAACTTTCGGAATTCAAGGTGCACGCATTTTCAAGTTTACAGCAGACGCAGACCGATCTCACTATTTGAGTAAGTGGAAAACCAGCGCATACTGCTTGGACCTGACTGCTACCTGAACGTGAAACCCAGTTGAGTGGCAGAGGGTCGGTTATGTGTGTGCCAAATTTTGTCCTCGATTGCGATCCGAGTCTTCTTCGACCTCATCGGGAATAACAAAGTCTCTGGTACTCGTAGTGAAGTCGGGAGGGGGGGGGGTCGTGAAAGTTTAATAAGATAGTGGCAGTGTGCAGCTGGCAGCGACCCAACGGCAACTCATTTTCTCAAGTCATGAATAATGAAGCGTTTTCAAAATTAGGCGACGGCTCGAAGTGCTCCCCCCCCCAACAGCCCAATATGTAAACCTTGTAGTAGTTAAACTTTTGAATATATCCACATCGGCTCGGCACTGTGTGACCGGCATGGTTAACTTGACCTACAATCAGTGGCGTAGCTAGGATTTTTTCAGGGGGCAAGACCTAAAAATTTCCGAACTTTTTCTTCTTCTTCTATACTACAACTCAAGTTGAATGGCTTACATTTCCCAAAGTATATTTCACCTACACAGTATTATACATATGGATATGCCTTTATATAATATGTACTACATATAAAATTGTGAATGTAAGCTTATTTTACCACTAGGGCTTTGTAGGGACGTATAAGTTTGTAATAGTCGCCGAGCAAAGCGAGGCGCGATTTTTTTTTTTTTACTTCTATTTGAAATTGAAGCCTCCAAATCCGTTTATTTACCCAATTGTGTTGAATTAACTATATATTTTTTTTTAATTTTTTTAAGTCGGGAAGATAATTATCTTTAAAGCCTTTTCCAAGTCAATAATTACAGATATTAGTCAAGTCTAGTATCGAATTCTTGACAATGTATTGTGATCCGTAAAGTGCAGGTCATGGTATAAATTATGTAGGCCTAATACAGTGACCAAAATCTTAAACATTGAATTCACACAGTATCTTCCCTGAGTAGGAAAAGAAAACGATATTTATAAATTATAACCTTATCATGTCTTATAGAAATAAATTCTAGTAATCAATTAAGTGATCATTAGATGGCGAGCGTTGGCGAGGCAAAGAAAAAAATTGATATATTTCACTACATTTTGCTATATTTTGCCATATATAAGTCCTATTACATGCCGAGCGTAGCGAGGCAAAGACAAAAATTGATATATTTCACTACATTTTGCCATATATAAGTTCTATTAGATGCCGAGCGTAGCGAGGCTAAGAAAAAAATGATATATTTTATTACATTTTGCTATAATTTCCTAAATAGAAGGTTTATTAGATGCCAAGCGCAGCCAGGCAAGGAAAAATTTGAAATATTTCACTACATTTTGCTGTATTTTGCCATATATATATAAAATCTATTAGATGCCGAGCGTAGCGAGGCTAAGAAAAAACGATATATTTTATTACATTTTGCTATAATTTCCCAAATAGAAGGTTTATTAGATGCCGATCGCAGCGAGGCAAAAAAAGTTTGATATATTACACTACATTTTGATATATTTTTCGCAAATTTTTACCCTTTTTCGGAAATTTTATAATGTTTAGTTATGTTTCGGATATTTGAAAATTTCCGATTTTTTTAAATTTCCGAGCCAGAGGGGGCAACTGCCCTGCCCCCTGTAGCTACGCCACTGCCTACAATCCCACTGCGACCCGACGCACCTGACCACTAATACCGACAACACATTCTCGACGAGCAGTTTGGTTGAGGTCAAGCCCGTAGCCAGAAAAAGTACCGAAGTGGGCGAAATGGCTTCCAGGTAAAATTTTCAGGGAGCGGTATGTGTAAAAATTTATTAAGTCAATGGCAACTTGAAAACTCTAGGCGGTGAAAAACATTTGAAGGGGCTAAGCCCCCAACCTTAACCCCCTTGGCTTCGGGTCTGGTGAGGTGCATCACATTCCACTAAAAGGCTTTTTTTATTTCACAATGTCGGACGTGGTTCCTATATAATGGCACACAATTATATGCAATACGTTTCTATTTTCCGGACGGCCTGGATTTCTTCAAGACAAAGCTTCCCGAATAGTGAAGTAGAGATCACTGACTGACACAGAACCCTTAATGTTCCCAATAACATAATAATTTCCCGACAAACAGAATAGTTTGCAATTACAGTTAAATTTGGGAGGGGTTAGGTCTCTGGTTAATGTACCCAAAGCAGTATCTCTACACAACACTACTTCCCTTTCAGTAAAACGAAGTGATCATAAACTTTTTCGACATTTCTGTAGCCCCAAATAAAGATTTTTTCAGACACAATCAGTAGGGTGTAAAAGAAAATGGCATAATTGTTTTCCCGACAGACGGCAAAATTTTCCCGACGGACGACACTTTGAACATTTCTGGGGTGTAACACCCCCACACCCCAGAGAGTGACTCCTTGTCTATATATCATGTGTATTATTGACTTTTTTGCAAAATAATGATGAAAAAATGATGAGGGAACACTTTCTTCCTAAATGAACTTTTGACCTCTTGCATTTTCCTATGACATTTATTACGCGTGCACAAGTTTTCATGGTCAAGTGCCTCCTACCACGCTTGAATCTGTTAAAACTTACAGTCAGAAAGAGTTTGATACGCACTATTTTGCACATACACAAGCATGCTCACTCGGATACTTATCCCTGCTTCACACGACGTACAATACCTAATCTCCCTATATATTAAACGTAGAGAGTAGGGATAAAAATGTGTATAGTTATACCGATCACAGGTCATATCCTTCTCGTTATATTTTGTACAGGACAAGGTTCACTTACTCGCACTGCATCTTGGAGAAAATAATTCTGGATATAGAAATATGTATTAACCTGTTAACACACGTTTCGTACATTTGGTCCCCAGTAAAACTCGTATGGCATCGTTTATTTTTTCAATTGTACTACATACACGAGTTAATGCAAAATGAAAACCTGACAATTAAATAGCATATGTAAACAAAAGAAAAAAAGGACTCAGATGAAGTTAAAAGCTTTTCTAGTCTGGTCCTATCCAGAGGTTTTCATTCTAAATACTACCATTACTTAAAATTAAAAATTGTCACTAGCTGTGTACGCACAAAATAATAACAAAATTCTTGGCTACTCCGGTGCTTCTTGGGAAGGAACTTGCCCGTGAAATCACATGTAAGCGTACTTGATTTTTTCCATTACTTGCTTAACAATATTGGGAAAAGTCATTTCACCACATCATATGTAGAAAAAGATGAGACAAATTTTAAGCTGTGTTTTGTTTTGAAGGTTTAGAGTCAAAGGTCAATCGTATGCCAAAGGAAAATTTTCTGAGAAAATAGTTTTGCGAACTTCTCCTAAAGGATAGGTCCGATCAAGTTCAAACTTGGTGGGTAGGTACCTGACCGTGTAAACTTGTACATGACTAATTAATGACATCACAGGTCAAATTTCAAGTAACCTAAAAGCCGTTTTGGCATTATTTGCTTATCATGCAGTATGTTATAAAAAAGTCTAAAACACATGAAATAAACAAAACGATGAGAGCAACTTTGAAGTGGTGCTCTTTGTTTGCTACGGGTCGACGTCAAACCCTAAATGTAAGTCAAAGGTCAGTTTGTCAGAACTGTGTGAAAAGTGGAATTATTTTTGTTGGATAGGTAGCTGACCATGAAAACGCCTGCTTAACAGCATTGGCATAAGAAGCAGAAACGGGGGAGTACCGCTAAGGACCCATTCAAAACACCCTCTCGCCCACCCTCAATTTTTAAGGACGAAATCCTTTGATTCTTCACTCTGTGAAATTTTGTCAAACCTTTTCAATAATTATCAAGTTTGTTTTAATAAATTAATTTTAATAATGAACAATCTGAAGCAGTAAATTACATTTAAAGTTAATTCTTTAATATTCAAATATTTTCCAAAAGAGAATGGCTCGACCCAAGAACAGGGGTCTACAGCGTTGAGCCCATTAGTTATCCTACGCCCTTACTGCTAGCTTTGGGACGAGTGTCGAGAAATATTTATGTATATATATATATATATATATTACTCTATATATAAATGTATGGAAAACATACTTCTCCATCTTTGTACGACAATTCGTCATCTCATTTGTTTGCAATATCAATTTCTTTTATTAATTTATCTTGGCTCGAGCAAAATGACGTGATTAAATAGAACACTCCCCTTTAACCATCGGGGGGGGGGGGTCTAATAACCTGAAAAACTATACCGCAAGCAGACGAAGTTAAAAAAAAATTCCTTGATGCACATGGTAAGTGATCGACTTTCAATACCTTACTTACATAATTGAAAATCAGCAAAAGTGGAAAAAGTGAATGTGGCAGAAAAGCAAATTTACTCCTTCGGGATTTGAACACGAGACGGTCGAAGTCTCTCTTTACCAACTGAGCCATTAACAAATAGCGAGTATGCAGTGTTGCTGGCAGTATTCAATGTCGTCGAGATTATGCCGGTTGTGATAAGAGTCATAGATAAGATAAAAGATTCTTACTCGTTGGTTAAACCAAAGAAAGTCGGTCTCCAGATGAACCTGCGTGGTCCGGGTAATGGGCGAAACAAGGAAAGAGATAATATGATATTCAAAATACAGCTCGTAAGGCAGAGACCCTGCAAACATCTTCGATATATGCACAAATTGTGGAATCTTGAGAACACTCTCGCCAAAATTTCCTTAATGGTTCTTCCACAATCCCACAATCTAGCAAAAGCGTAACCAGGGACCATCCTAAATCTTATATACAGGTCCCATGTATCTGTGTGTAAACGTTCATATATATATATATATATACATATATATATATAATGCAAATAATATGATGAATCAACAACCCAAAACAATGTACTCCCAACAGGAGGATCCACGAAGGATGCAATGGTGTTCCTCGCATGATAAAAGAAAGTCTACAAAAGAAAAATGAGGATACACAACTTCTGTTACGTTAGTCAATCATTTTATGTTCGCAACTGAAGAAGGTCGAACGACCGAAACGTTTTGCAGCTCTTTCGGGAAAATATATTGGTTACGGACTAACAAAAGTTGTGTATCCTCATTTTTCTTTTGTATACTTATATATATATATATATATATATATTCTACATGTGTGTATCTTTGGGCTGGTAGGCTCTCACCTGGGTACTCTAGTTTGTGGTGATAACCGCTAGAATCCAGTGACTATTGGTATAGGCAATTGTTGCAGCGTTATAAGCTGCTCGGTTGCAAGAAAGTTCGGTCACAGATGAGAGCCTACCAGCCCAAAGACGATCGAAGAGACAAAGACATAGGAAGGTTATATGGTTTAACCTCCCCCCCCCCTCCACGTATAGCAAAACAATCAAATCAAATGTTGGTAGAACCTTCCTCAAGTTCCTAGACTCTCCCTCCCCCCCCCCGGGTCACGGGCAGCACAAAATCTGAAAGAAAAACACCGTGAAAGTCAGCTACAGTTGCCTGAAAAACATGAAATCGGTCACAGAGGGTCATAAATCTAAGAAAGCTCTGCCAACCTCAAATTATGGCTGAAATTGCAGGGTCAAAGATTTCTTTCTCCTTGAAATGATATGTCTAATACCAACCACACAAGGCAGAACTAGCATTAATGTAACACACATCCACTGGCATGTCCGTCCGGCGGCCCCTGCAAGGAAAGCTATAATAACTACAAGAAATCTTTTTACATAGGACGTTTTTTTTGCTTTAAAACCATAACTAACACACACTCACACACACACATATATATATAAATCAATAGATCAATAATAGTAATGAAAAAGTGCTTAATATTCAGTAGAAAACTCCGCAACGTTTCGGGTCGTTACCCTTCATCTTTAGGTGAACATTTAGGTACACATTTCACGAGTGCTACGCAGTGATCGACCATATATATATATATATATATAGCAGAAAAATTAAGTGTCACGTATACTCCAAGATTAAAATAAAAAATGAGAACGAATGCAATAAAGAGCATAACTGGTTGATTATTGGAGTACAAAACTTTAATTTTGCTTCGAAATTTTCGGTTCCCCTGGAACCTTCCTCAGCGAAATCTTACAACGAAGTGAGTATCGTAATCAAGAAAATAACAGGTAACACATTGTTTGTTGCTTGTTATTTTCTTGATTAAGATACTTCGTTGTAAGATTTCGCTGAATATATATATATATATATATATATATATACAGCAGGAATACAAGAGTAAAGCGAACTCAAACAATAAACTCCCAGCAAAAGGATCCAGGCTGGATGCAAAGTTGTGTCTATCATAATAATATGAAAAGTATACTGCAAAACACAACAAGAAACACCACTGTTGCTGCTCAATTTTAATATGAAACAAGACGTTTCGGTCATGCGACCTTCTTCAGTTGAAATGTACACAGACGTAAAGACAAAGCTAACAAACATAATGGATTCGCTTTCTAGAGGCGAGTTCATTCCTTTTGTTAAGGCCGTACGGGGATATGGTGCGTAACTGGGCAGTCCAAAAGATTTCACTGGTGAGGAGTTTCCTATTGATATCTGCAGTGTCAGTGATACCACTGAGCTGTTACAGTAACAGTTCCCTCTTACAGTAACAGTTCCCTGGTGATACGTTCTACTGGGAGAAAGGTAAAGTCGGACTTTACGTGGTGGTTTTGATTAAAATGGGTAGCTACAACACAGGTTTTCTTGTCAGTTAGCAAGTGCGATTTATGATTACGAAAACGGACTTCAAATTCATTAGAAGTAGAACCAACGTATTGGATATTACATTTCTTACAAGTATATATATATATATATATATATATATATATATATTTATATACGTCTGAGATAGTGGTGCCATGTGTAAGTTACTGTCACAAAAAGAAGTGGCGTGTTAGGATCATTTATTGACTCATCGATTGGACTATATGAGGCTACCCACGTTAAAAAAGACTTATTTTTCTGGCAAATCATGAACCTTTCATTGACCTTTAAGCGTGAGAATCAATGTATTGTGCTAATTCGTAAACAGATATCGTTAATTCGGGAATGGGGGAGAACTGACATGCACAAAAGAGAGATTAATCATTATTTACACTGTGTGTCAACTTTCATCTGAACAGGCTCGTTGGTAATAATGATAGTTCCCATCATTTGACTAATCCCCATTGTGCGAGTGATTCGGTGTTTACGATCACTCTGACTCCATCTGTCTGCAATAAATCTTTTATGTGTAGTCACGACAATGACCCCTTCCAAACATGGTAAGCTGTCCATTGCCTTACCCTACAGTGATGCCCGGGAGATCCGTGCTTCTGCTTAACTAGAGGTTTGGTCATCACCTACTGGCTACTATCTTCCATGATTTCCGTCATTAAAATCGTTCCAGTTGCTAGTGTAATAAAAATTCGTAGAATATATTACCTTCAAGATAACTAGAAAGAGCATGGCCAACTCTCTGCATCTATTCCAAATCATTCTTCCTTTGCGAACTTAAGTTCAAATGATCATCCCTGAAAAACCACAGATTTCCAGTCAACTGTTCAATATCGAATTAAATTGGCTGCATTTCAAATTGCTGCTAGTGATGTAAGAATCGTGTTTAAGGTGTACGTTATAATTCGATGGATGTTAGGGGATATGCATTCTTGATTCGACGCCCGATAGTCGCGATGATAGATTATGCCATATCTACTTGAACTTAATAGCTGGAAGGGAACATATCTTTTAGGCAATATCACATAAAACTACGTTGCCCTCTCCTTCACCTTGAAGCTGCAAAGTTTCTATGACTTTTATATCATCGATTTTTACTTTGAGCGATAAATTAAGAACAAGATACTTATACAAGGTAATGCCTGACTGAACTTCATTTTAGAAGTCTCTTTAAAACATGTTTTTGTTCAACTAAAGAATACCCATTTGTAATCCCCCAAGGAGGTGCCATGAACGGCATACTGTTCCGTCACCACGAGCCTAAATATAAGAAGTGTAGTTTGTTTATATAAACATTTCATATTACTTTGATCTTCTTTACAAAACTTTCTAGAAATTTAACTATTATTATTATTCCAATCAACTCACACTTTTCAAAATTTTAAAATGAAGTCTATATAAGCAGGGCTTTGAAGTTAAGTATAATGCATGTTGTGATTCTTACAGAATACATCTTTCACTAAAGTTTCATCATGTGTAACTATCACACTTGGAGATGCTACTATTGGCAGCAATCTGGTTCAGAGAAAACAACCCAAATGAGCCCTCTTAATCAGTCAAAAGCGTACAGGAGGAGAGGGGCCTGAGGCGGTAGTCTTGCTTAGCAAAAGAAAACTCGATTTTAGGACAAAAAAAAAAATCGATTTCAGTACACTGACACACTGATTTCAGAGCAAAATGCAGGTTATGATTGTTTGCCAATCAAGAGGACTTATCAGGGCAAGGACTCCAACCCCCTATCTCGTTAGACTCCATCAGCCCTCTTTCCTCAGCAACAATTGTAAAATGGGTGTAAAATCAACAAATTTAAATTTTGTGGCATCCCCTTGGCTTTTAGATTACATCCCACCCTTATGACTACATGATAACAGCAACGACCTTTTGTTGAAAATATTTGGCTATGTGTGAGTCATAATAAATAATACTTCGGATTAATAATGTGCTCTTTTACCGTCTATTATTGCTCACAGAGGTATATATATACGTCGTTAACACAAAATCAGTTTATTCCGGGAAATTTGATTTAAACCCCTGGTGCCGTTAAAACCAGAGTAAAGTTCAGGTTTCAAAGTTTGTCACAAATGTGTTATTCTTCAAGTTATCAAACTTTGATGTTGAGCACCAATCAAAAAGGCCTGTTGTATTTGGAGTCTTTGATTAGCCTCAGAGGAACTTTGAGCCCGGGCACTCAAACAGAAATGTGATTGCTCTTCAAACAGACCAACTAAACACTAGACCAACAGTTCATCACTCGGTTACATCGCATTTGTGGAAACCACCCATGTCGATACAATTATAACACTCAGAATGTTAATAAACCGATGGCATCAAGTCGAAGAGTCATTGGCCAAGTGTTCGTCATTTACAGTTATCGCGTAAACTGTAACTTCGGTACTTAAATAAAATACATTTCATCTAATTGGAAGTGATTTCAACTTAAATGAAATTCTACTTAAGTGAATGTATTCTGCTCAAGTGAAATCAATTCCTCTTAAGTGTAATTGTAAAAACACGTACCTACTCTTCATAAAATTGATAAGCGGCTGTCACCAGTTGAAACCCAAAGAAAAGGGCAATAGACAGGCTGTAACATAGCTACGGAGGTCTCTCGGAAGCTAATGACCCCCAAAAGTTTTACCCTCTCCTACAGATTGTAAATTACACAAATAATTCTAGACCGAACTTTTTCACCCATTTGAAAGAACACCCAATCTAAATGAAATAGCTTCATCGAGTGTCTAGAACTGTAATTTTTCTGAAGGCATACCGGGTGATCCTTTTGATTTGCGCACACGGTACCAAGGTCCTTTGGTGTGGACTATCCGGAAAAGGGATAGCAATTTACATGATAACCAATATGTATTTAGTCCCTGTCTTAAAACTCTTGATCTACTGACAAGAGAATCAAAAGTCTGTTCATTCTTCAGTCATAGATACTGTAAGTTCTAAACTTTTTGTGAAATAATAAAAGGAAATTGAAATGTGTTTTGCAGACAAGTTTCCCGAGATTGGCTAAATTTAAAGACAAGTGGTTAGGCGTTTGGCAATGGGAGGACTGTTACCTACTGCTCAACTTAAGTTCATTGACACACAATTTCATTAAAGCAGAATGTTGTTTTGTCTCCATTAACAGACGTTTTAATCTATCTCCAAAGCCCTTTGGTACTTTGCCGTCGACACCAAATTACTTAATGGAATTTAAGGCCTCAGTGTGACCGTATTAAAACACTCTCTACAACTGATACATTTCTTTTATTGTTTTTTATCACCAGAACTGCATGTTCTTTTATCCAGGCCTTGGACCTTGAGCATATCGTTGATAGCCCAATAGGGACTGGGGTCATATCACCGTTGACGTCACCACACATTGAAACGTATTGCTTTATTCGCAGGGGGTTTGACGGTATGGATGAATATATTGTGCCCATTATTGTAGTTTGTCTGTAATGATTGAATTTAAAGCCGTGTCTTCGTTTTTTTAACCGGGGACTACCGTTAAAAGTGTTCTTTCACGACTTTTCATTTTGTTATTGAAAAATATTGTTTTTGGTGTTTCCTGAAGACGTATGATGGGGATGTTCTGGTCAAAGCTTAATTCTTTGTCAATGATAAGCCCAATGATAGGTAATGATATAATCGTGCGATGTATGCGAATTTCGTCGTAAAATATAGCCTCTACACGTAGGGACATCAGTAGTTCTCACAGAGTCGGTCCAAATTTAGGTTTTTATTGCGATCAATGTAATCTTTTAATAATAACCGTACTTCGTGGCAGGTACAGTTTCTGAAACATTGCCCGGGTAAAAGTTGCCCCCCCATCACCTCTTCGCACTATACTTACTATATTGTCCTTTGTATTTGCGTTGTACAACACCACCATAACATACGTTACTAACGCTCTCAGTTTTTGTGTAATAAGTACGTTAGCTCAGACCTTGGAAGTGAAATGCCTTAGATTTCTCTACAGTCAGTTTTGCTGTTAACCGACTCTATACGAAAAAACATAGTTTCCATATAACACATTAGATTTAAACGTGTTAATTTAATTTAAACCTTTCTATGTCAGATTCGCCTGCGGTAGGCTTCCCCTTCCAAAATATAGTTGTCGAAATGATCACTTGTAATTGTATGCTACTATCTGCTTATCACCTTTGACTCTGAACTTGTCTTTTGTATCAGATGACCTTTCCTCTTGCACTTAAAGTTTTGAGTCGTAAATGTGTAACATAAATCTACCCGATTTCTTCCCACAAATGATTTACCATTATTTTTACATAAAGCAAGGTTATGTTCAATAACCTTTTATAAGGGCGAATATTATCCTGTAACTTGAAGTTTAACTGGAAGTAGTACTATCCTAGGGATGTTTTGTGGCAGGGATCCGCACATCATGACGACCTGCTGACATCACGCAATGTTATCAGATATTCAAGGGAGATGTTACAGACATTTTTCGCTGTATGTTCATAGCACCTAATGAACTACGATGCTTGTTTCATTCGCAAGCATTCATTACGTCTCCGTCTCAATTGGTACTCAAAGATCAATGACAATATAAGCAGGCTTGGCGACCATGTGATAGCAGTTTCGTTAAAATATGCTTTAAGCTGAAGAAGGATAACTTCCCAGTCTTACGGTAGGCAAAGTTTACTCATTAACCGATTCTTCGCAAGACTTTGATGACTTTGATGTCTTACCAACTATAAAACTTAGCATTTCATACCTCAATCAGCTCATTGCAGTATCGCAAATATTACAACGCATCGCATTGTTGTCATACCAAATAAGGAGCTTTTCTTCATTTGGTTTACATCAGTAATTGTTTCTTTTTCTTTATCAATGTCCGATTAATATCAGCTAAACTAAGTAACACCTCTACCGTTTCTGATTTGACGAAATTACCTGAAAAGCGTCTCTTTACGAAGGTAAATGATAAGGATTTGACAGACGAGAATGATCACTAGGTGGAGGGATGAGAAAGAAAAGTATTTGAGTAATGTGCGAATGACCGAGATAATATCAAGACAAACAGACCCGACGAAAGGACAATCCCACGAGAAAAGCTCTTGGGCTTGGTATTTGCTGCAAATATTACTGAAGGTGTTTGAGATCATATTAACCGGTTTTTTATGTATTTCCAAGGCACTAACGCAGCGCGTACATGGAGGATAAGCTCCTTCTTAGCACGGGTGTTTTGGCAGCAGCGCGACACGTCAATAATACAAGAGGGGAAGAGAATACCTGGTAGGGGAGAAGACAAATTAATACATCATCGTTTGGGAAATCGGGTCAAATATGTGTGGATGTGATCTGCCATTAATTACTAAATATTGAGGATGTGTGGGAATTCTCCTGAGACAGAGGAACAAATTAGCCTTCCACTTTTTGCCTAAGCTGTGCGATCATGCAAAAAATTGCGTGCTTATCCATTTTATCAATTAAAAGAAGCCAAGGGGCATGCAATGTAATTAAAATAGGCAAACACTATTTTTCTGGGATTTAAAACCATTTTCAATCGCCCATGGCGACTGAACTTCACCTAAAACGTCCAGAGAAAACACTCCAACCGAGTTTTAAAGCAACAAGATAGTAACTTGAAGTTAAATAGCCCAGAGAAAGAATTTGTCGATTTAAGCCACACTTATGACGTAACAAGAACAGTCATTGCGTACCGTAACTTGAAACTGTCAGCAAAATGTACAATTCGCCAAACTTATTTACAGTAAAGTTGCACAAAAAATCGATGACTGAGATGACGTCAGTTAGCGGTGACAGAATTTTTAGGTCTAAAATCTGCTTCAAGTATTCCAAATCATAGACAGACAGATTGTAAGAAATTTTATTTGAACTTCTTTTGAAGTATGATGATAAAATGACTTAATTTACATTTACATTAAGCATAACGAAGTTACCAAATTAATTATCAAATTGCATGGTTACATAATTATTCAAATATTCCCTCCTCAGTTTAAAAAGTGTGTGTTTTGTCGCACCATTATCCTACTCTCTAAGAAGAGATTTATCACTAGAAAAGTGTCGTTGCTGTAGTATCATGCCGAATCACACGTTAAAGTGTACCTAAAGTCAAAAATTTCAAAAATATATGTCACAAAGCTTGAAAAAATTAATTCAAATGGTCCAACTCCCATCTCCACAGGACATTCCTGAGCTGAGATATAAAGTGTTGAAGCTTATTCACTCAAAACTTTGTGATGTCATTCTTGTACCACTCAGATTACTTTCTTTGTTTTTCTCTGTTTTTTAAAGCCATTGCACCTTGTCCAGAAATAAGATCACTATCTTACTGTTATGGGGTGACTTGACTATACAAGCCCTCTCCATACAACATGCCATGCAAGAGAACAGTAAACGTTTCAAGTCTATATAACCGTTTTAATTTCAAAAGGAAACAAAAGCAGGTAATGTGAGTTGTACAAGAAGGACATTACAGATTATTGCGCAAATTGACTATTTCAAATTAAGTGAGTATTTTTCAACACTTTATATCTCTGCAATGCAATGAGCTATGGAGATGGGAGCTGGATGAATAGAATTTATTTTCCAGCCTCTAAAATATATATTCTTGCAAATCCAGACGTTAGGTACACTTTTAGAGGACAAATCATAATCGTTGTAGTAGTTAGTGTGTTAAGTTTCCCTGAAGTAGCCTTTATTTAAGGAATAAATCGGATTTGACGGACTATTATTGGTGAATAAACCGTCGAGATTCCAAATTTGGCAAATAACGGACGAGACGAAGCCGAGTCCGTCATTTGCCAAATTTGGAGTCGAGACAGTTTATGAAACAATAATAGTCCGACAAATGTGGTTTATTCCTATTCTACCACCGAAAATGTGTGAAAAACTTCATTTTCTGTGTCTTTACGTTTACTGACCGTGTGTTGTGGAATAACAGGTCAGTGTTTAACCAATCAGAATGCAGGATTCTCAATAACGGATGGCTAGAGGTGGTAGAATCTGGAGTATCTGTGTACCGCGATAGCTCTATGTCAAAGTGCACAGTTTAATTTAAAGCCTGCTTTAAAAGTTGACAGAATTCTTTACCACGGGGAAGCCATGGTTACTCAATGACTGTCGCATTATTCTTGAAATATAACGTAAACATACTGTACCAGCACTTCAGTTAAATGATATAAATAAGCCAAGTGAGAAAGAGTACCGCAAACATTTTATTGGTATCAATGCTTAAAATAGTTTCAATTTAGGACCGTCTTCATTCCCTTTTAGGACTGTATAGGTATCCATATTTTAAAAGGACATATTGTGAAAACAATGCACATTTCTGTTAAATTAATAAATAAAACTTACAATTATTCAGAGAAAAATCGTGTATTTTTCTACTTCTAAGCAAACTGACTAAAAAGATCGAGATAGTCTAGACGTCATTCATTGAGTAGAGAGAGAACATCGAGTGAGGATTGCAGTCGTAGGATACACTGAAATTATAATGAGGAATAAGCGATTGTAACTGATGGCATGCCATACATACTATCAAAGCAAAATCTTATGTACCCGTATGTGCCTAGTTCATGTAATATTTTGCAAGTTCATAGATAGTAAAGAAAGGTGTTTCAGGAATAGGATGCATGGGAAAACTTTTGGTGAATTCAGGGTAAACCCCCAAACCCTTTAATCTTTGATGTACTGTATTATAGGCGTAAGAAGCTCGCCCTAGTAAAAAAAATGTGGTGAAGAATTCAAGCACGGGACCCTTTATTTGTTTGCTCTGTACGGAATGCTATTTGCAGTAATTCTTTTTTACAATTTCCCAGTATCTTGTACAAATTGCATCTAAGGACCCTCAAATATTCAATAATTTTTGGGGGATACTCCTACCTTGGGAGCCCCACAGGACGGTGGTCTGAACAACATTCAGCCCCCAGCCGAGAACACCTTCCTACGCTTATGTTTGTTATAAATTCCATGCTTGAATATCGTATTTGAAATGAGAAGTATTAATTATACTAAAATTAAAACTCTTTTTAATCAAATAAATTACTTAGTATACAAACACATATTTTATAAGAAAGGATGATAATAAATGAATGTCATTTGTTGAATTAATTTTAAAAATCTTAAGTAAACCTAATACATGATGTGTGGTTTAATACTCAATGTTGTTAAAATCATAGCATAATCATGTTGAAGAGTGGATCCACTAATCCAGAGGGAAGGGTGGTTGGGGGTCCGCCCATTTCGGACGTCTTTGCTGTGCGGACCATAGTTAAAATTCTTCAAAAAAATTTTGGTATGTGGCCATACTTGCCTACTGTAGGGTGACAAACGTTGCTTCTTTTAAACTATAATCTGAGCAAATACAACTCTTAAGAGATGAACCTTGCTTTATGACGTAACGCATCCAGGTTTAAGAGATTGGAGAATCATTACACAGTGCATACGTAAAAGAGAGAGCTAATATGTATTACTCTCAACTTGCTGTCGAAAGGATTACTCTCAACTTGCTGTCGAAAGGATTACTCTCAACTTGCTGTCGAAAGGAATAGAAAGAGATATGATGATTATCTATCGTCATAACTTCGGCAAGAGTTCTTCATAATTTAAGCAAGCACTGTCATTAAGTGGTGATACCAATCAATCAATTGAATGTTTTGCAGGATGGTTTTACTAGAATTTGATGAAAACGTTTAAGGGAAGTGTCTTCAAATTCCTACAATATACGACTTATCTTTTAATTACTTAGTAATAAAGATATATTCTTAACTAATTGAGGAACTTTGATCTTTACCCATCGTTTATGCCATATGTGGGCAGTCTCCCCGTATTTGCCCAAATTTGCCTCTGATATGAACCCTTCCCTTCCACCTTTCTCATATATCCTGAGCCTACATTATCATCAGCATTCCGTTTTCTTCTTTTGGCTTTTGTGTTTGAAAACGAAGCTTGCCTACTCTGACCAGGGAGGTGATCCTCCCTGCCTGGACAAGTAGAATGGTCCTTTTATTTTCTAAATGCCCAAAATAGGTTTGAATTCTAGGACTGCACCTCATAAGTCATGTGGTTATGACTAAACCCAAGGTTGCCAGTCCTACCTCTGTGTTTTCAACATACAATCTCTTCTTCCTCCTGCCTTCTCTCCAGTAAAATAATATCAGACTGATTGAATTGATTTAGATCGACAGGCGAGTGAATTTGACCTAGATCGAACAATCATGGCCGTAGAACGGAATTTAAGCAATTGCATGTCTCACTTCTCTGAATTATTTAAGAATTCCGCATCTCTAGAGTAACGCTTAATTACACCTCCAGATTTTGAAATAGACATCATGGCAAACTACAAAAGAGTATATTTTCATGGCAGCGGATACTGTTATGCATGCATTTATATGTACAATGACTTGTTCCTCACTTTCGTCTTCACGCAATCTTAAGTTACAATGTTTCATAGTCCAATCATGCCATTGCTTATTGAAATGTCGTAAATAGTATATGCATGTCCCATGTGGTGTGTGTCTGCCGATAATTTTTTTCAAGCGTCAAATAAAAATTCATAGACATGACGGGCATTGAATAATTTAGGTATAGTGCCCCATGTAAACAAAATTAGCCGCACCGTACAAAGTTATCACTGTAAATATGTAGTCTGTGATGAAATTTCAATGTTAAAGGAGTAAACCTTTACATGATTTAGGCCTCAATACTTTCTTTTAGTGGCGTGATAATGTTAGCTACTACTGTGGAAGAAAGTCTGAAAGTCGCTTCCCCACCTTTTGGCTAAGATCATGTGTATTACCTGTTCTTTTCAACCAGTCAAGAAAAAGACCACTTGTGACAGACCCTTACTGTAGAGGTCTGAGGGTCGAGACGTTGGTCAGTTAAGTTTGTTGTCTTTTCGGGGACGTCTGTTGCCCTTTTGGGGACGTAACTCCTTTGGGGGAGCACAACTTCTTCGGGGGTAATGTTTGTTTTCCTCCCTTGACTCTTCGCCAGAGAGAAAAGGGGACTTTGGAAAAAATATACTGATGTATTTATGTGAGAATTAATTCTCACAAAGCTGATTAAAAAACCTCGCATAGCTGATGGTGGTATCTTCATACCCTCTAAGCTTCAAGGAATTTCACTAATCTTCAGAGAGAACATGCTGCCATGCAGTTAAGCACTTCGAAAGATAAATTCATGTTATGTAAATCAGACTACCATCAAAGCCATATATTAAATCAAATCATAGTCCCCTAAATGATTTAACACCGATGGACACTTAACATTATAAGTACATGGGGAGGGGTAAAGGTCAGTTGAAAATGTCCTTAAGTACAATCTCCCTTTGTTTTCCGAAGGAGGGATTATGGTTATAAATTTTTATCACCTATTTGCAGTCATTCAAAGAGAAGCTTACAAATTACTTGATATCCAGTATCTTCCTTAGGCCTAGATGGTTGCCATAACGACGCTAAGTGAAGACAGTTTATGGGACGACTAACGATTTCACCTTCATCATTCATTGGTTAGCCTGCAGAAATAACATGTTTTGACCCCCCCCCCTCTACCATGAAAAAGTTCATCATAGTGCCATTGTAGGAATGTAGATTATATTACCTAGACAATCATAACTCGACATTGAAGCAGTTTGCTATGACAAATGGAGGACACTATATCCGGGCTAACACAGTATGATAAATACATTTATGGTATTGTTAAAACGCTAGAAATTCTTTCTAATGAGCAAATTAGACCACAGTTCCCTTTTTTAGAATGAAAGATGTATTCTTTTTTATGAGATCAAACAAAGCGTGGGTTATTCTTGGCTGGACAGCCCAGCTGACTTGATCTAGGTGACAATGAAACACGCGAACTCCAAATTGCTAAGCTTCACTGCTTTAATTAAAGGGGGATACTTTATGTAAGGCTAATTCAAACTGAGGTGAATAGACAACTGAAGAGATATGAATAGTTGAGCAAACATTTTCCAAAGGGGAGGGCGACACCCCCTCCTCCAAGACGGCGATGCGCAAATGGTGAAAAG
>WURT03495115.1:0-21792 GCA_009936505.3 Holothuria glaberrima | reverse complement strand
TGCAACGCACAGAATGATAAAATAGACTAAATGGCGCGATGAGTCATTGCGCGGGACAATTTTTAGCGATAGATTTATCTTTTGCGTCTGCTAAACACTCATCGCTAAAACTCATCGGAAACGACACAACTTAGCGATGAAAAATCGGTCGCTAAAGTTTAGTGAAATCGATTGCAAAAGTTGATCGCCAAATTGCCATGAATTTAAGGTTAAGCGATGGATATCGGCGTTAGCGATGGTCGCTAAACGTTAGTGAAATCGGCCCCAGAAACAATTTAAATTCCATATCAATTTTTTTGCTATTTGCTTGGACAGGTAACGACAGTCTTTTTGAAGTAATTGCCCAAAATCGTATCGCAGGAACATTTACAAAGCCTTTCCCAAAGGCCACTTAGAGAAAAACGACTTGACAGTAGTCATAGAAGATTATTGTGTATTTAAGTGAGAGGTAGACCCTGCACATATGTTCTGTTCTGCAGTTATAATTCGAAGGCTTTATGTTGTTTACTTTTATCCAAAGCGCGTCAGAAAAGGAGACAATTTCCAAGATGCCGTCCCCTTATACTATATAACCCTGGTTGGTTCAATCATCTCCTGTGTGTGTTTGATCCTTTGTATCATAACGTTTGTTTCTTTAAGGTGAGTGTCTAGCAAGGATTCAATATGGTTACAATATCTACTATTTGTGCTTCGATCTACCACGTATTGTCAAAACGACTTACGTGCTGCATAAATGTAATTCTTTCTATGGGTATTTATGACGTTAACGTTTTATGGATTACAATGGCCTATAAACTGTTTCTTCAATTGGACACTTCATAGTGCAGATGATTACAAACCACTAAGTCAACATGGGCTGTAATTTGGTGTTTCTGTTTTGTAAGTTTTTTTTTTTTGCTTTATTTATTTTGGTTGTCACCTTGTAGCTAATATTATGTGATTACATGCTAAGGGTTATGGATATAACTTGTAATGATACCTCTAGTCATTTCTCTTTTACTAAGTTATAATTGGTATCCTAGCTGTCTTAAAATCAGACAACACGCCCACAAGGAATTGCAAATAGATTTTTCTGAAGTACGTTGGTTACATACATTATATAACCATGAGCGTGCACAGCCACACCGACAACCACAGAAAAATGGAGATTCGGAAACCTCTAAACCTGTAGATACAATCTTTACAATTTTATTAGCCTTCATTTTCCACAAAGGCGAACGCCGTTTCTGGGCCCAAATTACAATGGTACTATCTTTGCGTATTTTAGCAATGACTTTTCATAAATGGGAAACAAATGTTTTTACTTACTGGACAATAAAAGACGCAAGATATCAGAATTAGTAAGGGCGGAAGGATGCTTTCAGAGCCCAAGTTTTTGTAATGTTTAACAGAGCCGACGTGGTTGCAAGACAGAAAATCTTTGGAATCTTTAACTGATTTTTTCATAGTCATGGAATGTGACATAAGGCATGATTATTACTATAAGGACTCTTTGTATCCTAAAGGTAATCAATTAAAGTGAATAAAACCATTACCATAGTAATCCCATGGTACTTGCAACGAATTAATACTAACTTCGTGCTGATTTCTGAGAGCTGTGTATTCGTTTTCTGCAGGCAATTGAGGACAAAACAACCAACTCACATTCACATCAACTTGTGTGTATCTTTACTTGGGTTCTACATAGCCTTCTTATCAAGCTCTTTAGCAGTCAGAAACCCCATTGCTTGTGCTGCTGCCTCGGCTATCATTCACTTTTTCTGCCTCACAACTGTGGCGTGGATGTCTGCAGAAGCTTTGAACATGTACTACCTCTTTTTAAAAGTAGACAGAACAAGCATCCGTTGGTTTATTCCTGTTGCATGCTTATTTGGATACGGTGTGTTCATTTTCTTAAAATGTTTTTGCCTTAAATGGGTTATTGACCGTATTAACCATATTAGTGACAGCGTCATCGCGTATGATTGATGTCACTATATACAAAGTCATGTTACACCAACTTTTGTTGAATTTGAGTGTTCCAGAGTTGTGACTCAAAAATGATGTAAGGAAGTTATTAAAATCAGGAATAAATGGCATACTTGTAGTACTGTAGTATTGAAGTGAATGACCAAGATAGACCAGCCAACTTTAGTTTTCTGTGATTTTTTTTTTAAAGATTTTAAATTTATTTTCAAAGTTGTATTTGAATATTTGATGATAGTATTTACGTGTGTTAGTCTTTGGAAAACATATACAAGGCAAGTTCTGAACTCATGATATTGAAGTTTTGCTCTCACGAGTCAATTACATAACCATTAAACCCAAGGTTTCACATTCCATCATAAGGCAGAATACAATTCAGATAATTCTTGAAAAGAAGAGAAATAATATCTTCCCGACAGAGGCTTCTAATTAAACTAGAATATTATTACGTACTTAATACCAATGATCCAATTTACTACTTTACAGTTTGTCCTGCTGTAGTGGCTACAATAGTGGCCATTTTTGACAGGAATTCTAATTACGAAGAAGCAGACTAGTGAGTATACATTTTAGTCTTTTTAGGGGTAGGGTTTTCATCCTTGCTGCAAGATTGAAATATCATTACCAACGACCTTTATTACTATGCTCTTAAATTTATTTCTGGATCACAAATAACTATTGATGAAGGGATAATTTCTAAAAACTCGCGTTTAACTGCAATTTTTCCATCGTAATAAATAATGTATTAAAAAGTTTATTACAGGCAGCTGCATTCTTCATGCTCTAAGTGGAAATAGGTTTGCTCAGAAAAATAAAGCAAAACTAAGGGAACTAATACCCGAAAGAGCTACACCCCGTGTAATTGCTGATTCTTTTTAAAGTTGAGAAGCTTTGGCTTAATTCTGTGATTTAATCTTGCGCTCATTTCACATGGTAAATGACCAATGACTTCCCGAAAAACATAAGCTTTTGTATCATTAATGCATGTGCAATGAAACTAAAAATGTTAAAAAAAATCCATTATTGTTCCTACAACAGCTGTTTTATCCAACCTGGCTTTGCACTGTATTTCGGATTTCTTGCTGAAGTCGGCATTTTGTTTACCTTCAACTTCGTCATATTTATCTTAGTAATCCGAAAGGTATTATGTCGGCCACTAATGGTATCAAAGGCGAGAGTAAACGCAAGACGCAACGAAATCATCACCAGGGTTCGACATGGAATCTTGTTTTGGTTTGTCCTCGGTCTCTCCTGGATTTTCGGTTTTCTTGCAGCTGTTGATTCAAAGACATTGATATTCGATTATCTATATTGCATTTTTATTTCTTTACAAGGACTAATCATGTTTCTGTTGCTCTGCGTCGCCAATCCCGAGTTCAGAAAACTCTTCCCAAAATGTTCGAAAAAAGACCCGGCTCCAAGTAATACTCATTTTCCTTCAACATCAAATTCAACATCTGCTACGAATCTTACTAGAGAAAGTCAATCTGATACTGCTGGAATCACGCAACATGAGAATATTTCTTTGAACGTAATAGATGACCGAACTACTAATGTTACAGGGGATTAAAGAAATGATTTCCAAACACTTGTACAGTCATTCTATATAACACAATGGATATACAAAAGTAGTAGTAGTAATACTCAAAAGGTAACACAGGTCAAGGTGTAAGGATTGGAGTATATGCAAATATTCATTATCATACTTTTATTCCCATTAAGGACAAAAATTTCAACCGGTAGGAAGTATTTCTTTAAACCTTGAGCAAGCCAACAGGGTGGCTACTTAAGCATTTTAAAATATCTTTATTGATGTTTTATTGCTAAGGTTCCGGTTACTGCTGCTGCTTTCATTGTTGTTATAGTTGTTAACTTTTATCACTTTTATTATTATTTGTATTGTTGTTGTAATTATTGTTTTTAAATGAAGGAAAAAGTTGGTGTATCACGGACACCAAAACAGGACTGAATTCAAAATATGGAGCCACAAAAAGAGTTACTCTTTTCTATTTGGCCAATCATTACTATTATTCCTATTGTTGTTTTTGATGATGTAAATTCTTTTATTATTTCTATTTTTATCATTTTTTCATTCATCTCATGAGTTGTTGTGGACCAAAACTTTATATTGGGCTGTATCCGTACTGCGCACCTGTATCGGCTAGCCCAGGGTGGAACGCCTTCTATGTATAGAATGATCATACTTACTATGAGCAAATTGGTATGCAATCTACAAGGCACTTTACTATATACACTGATTATCATGCTAGATAATGTTCGAGAAAGTGGTATGGACCGAGCATAATGCATAAAATAAACACACAAAAGAAAACTTTTTTTAGGTGGCGTTATATTGCTATCCCTAAACCAAACGTTGCTCAGTTTTCATCGTGAGCCTTTTAAGCTTAATTATTAATTGTTTATGAGGAGAGGTATTAGTGAAAAGCATCATGAAAGTTGTGCTTGTCTGGCTGAATATGGAAACGAAATTTAAGACAATTTTTAGCATGTCGGACACGCACAATCCGTGGTACCATGCTTGGCCGCGTAGATACAATAACTCCACATGACTAATAAAAGGAGAACACTCGCAAACAAAAGCTGCGATGTTATATGATTTTGGCAGTCAGTATGTTTATTTCACTGCCAGTAAATTTTTCTATCAAGTACTTGCAAATTTGAAATTTGGTTGTCGGAAACTTAGCCTTCAGTTCACACTTAGATTTAGTAACAAGAACTACTAATAAAATTTACCACAATGTGAGGTAATGTAGCCCCCCTCTGGCGTTGGAACAGTAACTGCACGGCTGTCTTAAATGACGTTCTGGTAAAATTCTACAAACAGTTCACCTCAGACGGGATATACGGTTGTAGATGTGTGTGACAACTAGCCGACGGAAGTTAATTGACTTTGGTTTGGGATCTCCTCAAGGACAAGTTCATTTTTCTAAGTTGATTTCTAAAAGATTCAATAGAGAGGCCTCCTTAATAGCTGGTGATAAACAATTCCATTCAGCCATTATCCTTGGAATAAAAGAAAACCTAGAACAGTCCTTTCTTACATTGGGGTGGTGAAAGGAGAGAGATGATGGCTTGCGAGTGGAGATCCGTTTACTGTAGGGCTTTAAAATATATCCGTCTAGATTGATGGCAACCAGGTGATGGAGAGACTTTTTGGATAGTAAACTCAACCTAGCTCCGATTATACGTTCCTTTAAATTGGCCAGTTTAAATCTGCAAGCATAGATGAGACACTGCTCTTACGTCTTTGATATTTCCAGACGAATGTTGAACCGCCTCAAGCTTATTAATATGATCCTGATGGTATGGGTCCTAAATGCTTGAGCAGTATTCCAACCTTGGTCTAACATGGGCTTTGTATGCAGCTTCTTTGACTATAGGGCCAGGGTTTTCATCCTGGGGGACGCGTCCCCTATCGTAGTTTCTGGTGGGACATAAGCTTGTCTCAAGTCCCATGGAATACAATGCTATGTATGCCATAAGGTGAACAACTGGCTTAGAGTCTGAAAGCCAACTTCTCCCTGTCAATCACCGAATTTAATCTTTTTTATAGGGAAAGTTGTGCATGGCTCATTAGACAATTGTTTGCCTGGCTTCCTCAGTAGAGAAGAACAGTGCAAGCCACAGCTTCCATTGCATTCAGTCACTGCCATCTAGCAAGACACTTGAGCCGACAAACCGGCCAAGCAAACAAATCAATTAGCACGCTCCAGGGAATCACAGATTGAGCGCAGATAAACTCCCCGGATTTTTTACCAAAAACCGGGGAACGCTGCCAGACTTCCCTAACGGACTTGTTCACGAGGTGCCTAAAATTAAGGTTATAAATGCCACCAAACTGCACCATTTTATTTTTTTATCCATAGTCGTAGGAATGTGTTCAAGACTGGGGGGCTGAACCTTTTTTCGGATCGCCGTCCTGGGGGAGGGGTCTAAGGTGTCCCCTCCCCTTAGGAAAATTTTTGTATATGTTAGGGTCCTTAGATGCAATTTGGTGCATCATTTTGGACAAATTTTAAGGTAAAATACTGCAAATTTTTGTTTGACATTTCTCATATCAGAGAGACAAATAACGGGTTTTCATTTTTGGAAAGTAGGGGGGCTAAAGAATACTTCCGCCCCACAAATTTCGGCGGGGTGTGGCTCCCCAGCCCCCTGCTTCCTACGCCCTTGTTTTTATCCAATCTTTGCACATATCGGGAGGGGAAAACCCACTTCCGAACGCCCCCGTTCGGCACTAATGATTGCCGCCCCTACGCTTAATAATAATGGTGGGACGTGATACGTTCATAAATGCCAATTTGGGACAACAACCAAAAACGGTTGAAATCCCCTGCTTTAGGGGAACAACTGTACAGGTTACGCTGTAACAATCCACGAATTTTGTTTGCTTTAGAGGTTATGTCGTTAATATCTTCAGCCAAGTTTAATTTGTTGTTAATTGCCACTCCTACATAAGTATGACAGGAAACTGTCTGTAGTAAACTATCGTTCATTTTATACGAAGTTAAGAGGGGCTTCTTCCCATGGGTAACACGCATCGCAAAACATGTAGGGACATTGAATTTTATCTACCATTTGGATTCCTATTTGCAGAGGCTATTAATATCATCCTGTAGAGAGAAACTATCTTCTGTTAAGTTAAGTCATAGTAAGATAACTAGTTAAAGTAGGTGTAAGGATTTTTTTCTTTCCTTTTCATTACAAAAATTTCACCTTTTTAAAATGCCTTCACAACTGATAATTTTTTAATGTTTGCGCATTTTATCAACCTTCAGTTTGCTTGGCGTCCTGCACTAAAACACCTTGTGAGCTGCATGTGGCCCACGGGCTGTCATTCAGATCCCAGGGTCTATATCATGGTTTCCCACCCTTGGGGTCGCGACCCCAATTGAGGTCGCGACTTATCAAGGGGTCGCGAATTTGTTCGAAAATATTTGAAAATTTGTCACTCCCTAGTGAAAAATAGTAAATATCACTTATCCAGCAATTCTGTATTGCTAGAGAATGCAGACTTACTGAACACATTGCTTACGCGACTTCGTGAAGTCACATGCAATCACTAGAAACAGTAAGTGCGGAGGTATATTAATTGGCGCACCCAAAGAGAGGAGGGGCTTAAGAGGTTTATTATTAGAGGAACATGTATTTAAGCAGGGGGGGGGCCAAGGTATTTTTATGGCGAGGGCAACAGAATGAGGTAAGTGATCGCCGTCCTGGATGAGGGGTCTAAGGGGAAAGGGATCCCTTCCTTTCAAAAAACTTAAGGTTAATTTAAGGTTGCTTAAATGCAAAATGGTTCTGTGTTTGGGCAGTTTTGAAAGTGATCATATATGGCTGGAAAATATTCATAATTAAGTGAAGTCTAAGTTTTGGTTGGTAGAAAGGAGAGTAGCCTATGCTGTCTAGGAGAAGGGTATGTTTTGTCAACAAGCCTCCTGAAGCCCCCTTTTTGACTACTTTCACTGCCTTCTACTCGGGAGACGTTTTTACCCAAAAATACTTGCGTCAAGTCCACAGAGACAATTTTCTTGAACTACTACGAAAATTTTCCTTTGCTTCATTTGTTCATTATATAAAACGGTATACATAAAGGCTGGCAGGCAGCGGAATAGGGCCTCCTGGGAGCTCGATCTATGGATTAATTATATGTACCATATATAGGCCTACCCAACCCTTCAGCTTCTCTTTTTCGTTTTTCTGTTTCGCTACATTCTTTTTTCGTTTTGGTTTTCTCCTTTTCTTCTTTTCCCTCTATTTTCCCCTTTTCTTTCAAAACAGGGGGGAACGCCCCCTGTGGCACCGTCCCTGTATTTAAGCAATATAGTTTTAAACAGGTTAAGGGGGCGAATGGTTCCTTTGTAGAACGTAACACCAACAATTATCGGAAAATATACAAATTTTATCAGACATTTGTATAGCGATTATCTCGCAAGAAGTCTCCAGAAGACTATTATTTGTTAATGTGTGGCCCATGTATTCCGCGGGAAAACATTTCCCGCAATAAAACTCTAACTGCCAAATTTGACCATATTTTGACCATAATAATGTTAAGGAGAAAGGTTTTTTATCCAAGAAAATACTGACAAATACCATTTCCAGGAGCTTACTTGCGGAGCCTGGGAAGGTCGATTTCCGGCGATCTAGGGGTGTTTTTATCCAAAAAGTTTCTAGTACGATCCGCGCCAGCTGATGGTGGCCCGGCCTCCGCTTAGATGGTCTTCCTACAATTCTCAGCCCTTCTCGTCTTAGCTTTACTGGGTACGGCGCTATTAATTGGGGTCGCGATTTGATTCTGCTACCTGAAATGGGGTCGCCTGCTGAAAAACGTTGGGAACGGTTTTTTACCTTGATTGGGTGAATGATCATTATGTATAGGTCTGAGTCTGGACCTGTATTTCAAGATGGAGGCCACAATGTGTGCAGAAATATGGGACAGCAAATGTTGTGTAAAAGACATCGACTCAGATTGGGAGTGACAAGAAGTGAACAGTTGTATCATTATGAATGGTTGTGCAGGCGACCAAGGGCCTTTCCAAAGTTGCACCCAGTGGAGCATTTTAATGTGATGCCACAGCAAGGAGACCAGTGAGGGTAGGAGGGTATACATATTTGAAAGCATGTGTGGTTGCTCACTCACAAATGAACTATGACATATATGATGTCTCCAAAATCATAATAGCACATTTCTGTCATAAAAGTATGTGTGTTGAAACATCCGATGTTTCCCAGAAAACCCGCAGTGACTAAGCAGTAGCAGTGAGACAAAGTTCCAAGACAAATCACTGTCACTGAAGTGGCCCTTGAACTCGGTACTGTCAGCAAAGGCGCCCTTACTTATCACAGACTACTTTGATTGACTTATAACTTACTGACATGGAGATATGAATGTTAATTTATTTTTATAATTTACATCTGATTCCAGGTATGAGGGTAGTTTAATGTTTTGAGTAATCTCTGTAAACCTGAACAACTTTTTCTTCATTTTTGTAATCATTTTTTATTGACACTTGGAGCAATCGCAAAAAAAGATTAAAAAGAACAGCAGTTGAAGAAGTAACATGTCCATCCATTGAGCTTGTACCTATCCTCTTGAAGCCACTGAAATGCGGTCATCGATTCAGTGTTTACTTGCCGCTCTGTGCACACAGGGTTTATCAAGTTAATATGATACTGATCCATGACAACAGTTTTCATCTGAAGCAAAGTTTCCTCTGGAGTTTAGACCCCTACAGCATGAATGCACTGTGCACAAATTCTTGTATTCACTGTGTAGGACATGCGATTTGGGGTCTGTTTGGAAGGGTGCTCTGTGCCCATAATAATACTTAAAATGGAAATCCAAACATAAAATTGTACTCAGGGAAGATCAGTGGGTCATTCAGCTCACTTTGGGGTCGGTACGCAAAATACGCCTCTCTTTTAGGTGGCGCACAACCATTACAGAAAATTACAATCTGGTCAAAGGGTGATCCCTCAGCATAAGTGCTTAAATTTTTTTGTTTTGGTTCATTTTTACCCTATTCTAAAAGAACAGTGGATCCTTTGTGTAATGCATGATGCAGTGCTTACGTTGAAGAATACATAGTGCAAAAATGGTCAAATTGCTCATGTTGTTTATGATTCTGAGGCTTTGGAAGAAGTGAAACCACCTTCTATCATGTTGTGTTGTGCGGCGGGAGGGATCACAGTTTTTAATGTCCGGGCGCCTCTAGCTCAAAACTTTAATGGCCATGGTACAAAAATTTGTATGTAAGCCTAACAGCAACCACCAACTCATGAGCTTAACGGTGATGTGTACCTTCTTGGGGTTGAAAACTTTGATAAGAAATGAGAGGCTATAAACAAGCCAATTTTAGTGTGTAAGTCGAAGTCAGCAATTAATGCATTTCTCCATTTATTTAGCTTGTACATGGCTAAGCGCTTTTCGATGAGCAGAGCGGTTCCCCTTTTTAGACGCTTTTATAATATCCAGTCCTACATATAGATCAGTGGTTTTCACCACAACGCCAAATACTGCGACTCCCGTCTTCAAATCCCAAGGACAACATGAAGTTAAGATAGATGCATGCGCAGAACGCAAAAGTTGAAGTCATTACGTTGAAGTTACGTCCGTGTCGCTCAGTTTAAAGGCTCTCTAATGTCACTCTAAAGAGTAACAGTTCTCCTTACCAAGTTTACTTCTAGCCCCTCCTCTATTTTAAACCAAACCACATGTTCAGTACACGTCAAAAACAGAGCCACAGAAGCCTGCACTGAGTTCGAATTGCTTGAGGCAATATTGTCATACAAGTGTGTGTGTGTGTGTGTGAGCTTCATTAGGAACACAACTGACTACACAAGTCATTGTTGATCAACCACAGTGGAGCTGTATTGTTGGAATGAATGTCAATCAAAGTGCAGTTATCAACGGTATTTAGAACTATATGGCTTTTCTTAAATATGTCTCGGTAGAGAGTTGCTAGCAAGTTCTTGTTTTGGAGGGGTGCCATACTCCTTTTAAAGCTCCCTAAAACAGGGAACGATCATACGGGCATTTGGGTTAAAGGTCACGTTGCCGATGGAAAAAACCCGACCGGATTACATCGATGTGTAAAACGTGCAGTATTAGTTTCTAGGCTTTTCTTTGTTACCACATTGTGGCGCCACCGGCTGTCCCAGCCCACAGACCTTATGCATTGACTTCACTTGACGTCATTTTGGAGGCAAAACAATGAAACACACTGCAGGTACGACGTAGACATGTACGCGCGCGTATTAGACTTTCGGGCGCATACCACTGGTCCACAAATTAGCTGTCTGCATTTGTTGGTATAAGTTGCAATTATACGCGCTTGTCTCCACCTTGACATTATATGCATAAGGTCTCTACAGAAAATTTGTGCCCATAATATGAATAAACACCCCCTAGTCAGTACCACTGATTTATATAGATTGACAGTACTAGTAGCAAGCGCGCCTTCACTGTGTTCTGAAGTTCAAAATGCGTAACTTTCACAATAGAAAGGTATGCTATAATGGAGCTTCTCTGACGTCACAATACATGTGGCAACGACAGTCAGTCATATTGGACGCCAAAGGTAGCACACGCACCACGTAACCGGTGTACAAAAGGTTTTTCTTCAAAAAAACGTGTTTTACCGTATTGCACCGATTTTGACTGTGTGAAACGATACTTATACAATACTGTACCCAATCTGGCAATACACAAACGTTATTTTGGCCGTGTCATGCCCACTTTAAGAAAACACACGCTATGCTTTGTGTACACAGTGAAGGTCTTGCGCGTGCACTTAGTTTGACGTCCAAAATGCCGGTATAGATAAAATCGAACTCATTATGACGTCATGTGAAGTACCTCTACAGTCACAGCAAAGGCTACTGACTCACCATTCACAGTGCGGTCACACACGCTGCCCTAAGAATATGCCACCTTCCATTGTTTCGGTGCGGCGGTATGCACCACTTTTTAAAAGCGTTTTATTAAGATGCCAGAGTAACGTTTTGTCTTGAAAATATAGCTAAAAATGATTTTAAAAGAATTTCACCTATAGTCTTTGACCTTTAAATCTGACCTATGACTTTGATTTCTACTTGCTAGGGTTTGTGAGACAGTTTTCTATCCTCAGTTTGAATAGAGTCGGTTAAGCCAACACTTGCGGTCTTTTAAAACAAAAAAATGTACATATGACCTTCTGTTACGAGACGTCTGGACTCAGTGGCTATGACAGCAACATATTTTGGTAAACCTTGTACACGATTTATGTTCCATGTCGGTATTATGTTTCCCCTTGGAAACATCGCCAAAAACAATTTTTACACAATGTCACCTTTGATCTATGATCTTTCACATTTACCTGCGGGGTCTGCGAGACACAATTTTCCATCTTGGGGTACCTTACCACCAAGTTTGAACAAAATTGAACCAGCCGTAGATTAGCAGTTTTCGAAGTAGAAATTTTACATTGGACCTTCTGTCGTGTAACCTTTGCCTTCGGTTGCCATGCCAACAACATTTTGGTACAAAGTGACATCTCCGTTTAATGTGTGAAGTTTCATCACCGTGCTTATGTTGGAATTTTAGCCAAAAAACAATTTTGACAAATTTGACCTTTGATCTCTGACCTTTGTTCCTAACCTGAGGTAGCTTTAAGGTGCGGCTACACATGCAACTAATTCGTCGTGAGTCAGCAAAACAGCCGACTCACGACTGTCGGGGATGTGATGTTCCCGATCCAAGATCGATTAGTTGCATGTGTGACATCCCCAAAACCATATACTGCCTCGTCGTAGACGAGTTTTTATCTGTCGAGGACGTGTTGTAGCAGATTCAAAAATCGAATCTGTACCACCAGTCAGTTGGATATGTAGCCGTATTTGAGTTGCCGACTAGCCATATGTGGCCGTTTTCCACAACTCAACTATATCGTCGGTAATACCGTAGCAACAAGCACCTGGTAGAAACACTCCTATCCCCTTTGTTAAAGGCCTACAATCAGGGCCGCCAATAGCAGGGGACAAGGGACACTGCTGCTAGGGACACTGCCCCTAAACCGATGTATCGGGCAAAAACATAATTGCCCCAAATTATACTAGTAAAAATTGTAACACTGGGGTGATTGAAATATACTGGATTACTTTTGCAATGTATTGTGAGCTGTACTTTTCATCACGTTTCACGCTAGTCTATTATATACGTCTCCTCAATATTACTTCATTATTACTTAATAAGTGCTTCTTATGGATGGCTTGATGTTTTGCTCTAATGCTCATAATTTTTTTAGGTACTACAGAGCTTTCTGTGGTTACTTTATGCGTTTACTATACTACCAGGGCGTTGCCCCTGAACCCTAAAGAGCCCTATAAGTGACCTTGTACGCCATATCTAGAACTTTTTGTGAGGACAAAGGAGATGAGGGGTTGGGGAGCTCCCTTTGTGATGGTGAGGCAAGAAGACAGTGGGCGCCATTGCTGTTAACGATAGGGCCGGAGGGTCCTCTCCGGCAAATTTCGCAACCAAAAAAAAAAAAAATGATGAACATATAGCCTAACGTTCTGACATACAAAGATCACAGAAGTTCATCGCGTGTTATTGTGTAGCATGACCACTGTGATATTAGAATCTAGAAGGCCGAGTTCAATTCAATTCATTTCTCATATTTACATGCTCATCAACAAAATTACATTCGTCAGAAATAGATTGCATACATATGATTGACACAAGAAAAAACATTACTGTTCATCAAAGTTAGTGACCATGAAACAAAGGAAGCAAAAGAAGCAAAAAGGAAGAAAAAGAAGAGACAGTCAGAAAAAAGAAGAAAAAGAAGAGACAGTCAGAAAAAAGAAGAAAAAAAATTCTCTGGATGTTAATACAATTCAGATGAATATTTAGAGCTCAAAGCTTTAAAGTGATGACAGCTTATGAGAAAAAGCTTAAATTTTTTTGAAAAGAACAATTTTGCCAAATATTATAACGATGATTTCGAAGAAGTAATTTACCTTGCACAGATTTATGACGTGATACAGAAAAAAGATTTTTCTTTCGAGTGTACATCGTTATTTCACTGGCAGTTGAAAGTGGGGGTTTTATTACATCTGCTAATGCATTTGGTAGTAAGTTATAACAATATTTGTACACAATTATTCCAATACAATAAATAGGAATATCTTTAATTTTTAACAAGTTACAATCCAAGTTCATGGGAATCATCTGTCAGGTATTCCCTAGTATCTGGCGGTTAAAATAATTTACAGCACTGTACAAACTTTGTAGTGCACATTAGGCGTTAGGAAGGAATGTAAGATATATACCACTTCATCTTTTCTCTATGTGAGAGCTCAGAGGATACAACTTAGCATCTTTTAATCCCTGGTTAAACCTGGTTATTTCTATTTATCAAACCCCTGCAGCCCCTAAGCATCTGTCACCCACGGTTGCACAGTGGCTGATGATGCTTCTTCTAATGCGTCGGTAACTATATGTAGCCGGAAAATTACCCGATCTGTTTGTATATCTGGCCGCTCTCGTCAGGAATCGAAGGGTTGAGTAATCGGCAATAAATTAGTTCTGTGTAGCCCAGCGACTTGTCGATTCGCGACGGATCGGTTGCATGTGTAGTCGCACCGTTACATCGAGTTGAAGACAATCGGTCGAGCTCACTAGAAGGGGTTCGTGGTACAAAGTGTTAGTTAAAAGTATACATTTTCCCTTCCATTACGTAGCCTTTGACCTCGGTTGCCATGGCATCTGCATATTTTGGTAGTTATATTTGTGAAGTGTCACGTCAGTGGGATGTTTGCTTTCCAGTAGTACGGTAAAAAGGTGATTTCTCCAAATTTGACTTTGGACCTTACTTCGGGTAGTGGCGACTGGCGATATACAAAGGTTCCAACTATGGTACCTTCCCACCAAGTTTAAGGAAAATCGGCTGCCTCGTTCATTAGATATTAGCAAAACAAAATTGGACACACACACCTACGGAGACGTTTTGACCACTCCCTCAGTCATAGACCTCCTGTCGCCCTGGGGTACCCGTCCCTGAGTTAGACCCAGAGAGTAGCCAACGCAACGGTTGCTATTTCAGCTGGTGTTGCCGTATATAGCTCAACTTGCAAAGTGACCTCACTATCTCATCCTCACGAGCGATGGAATAAAAACCAGCACTAGTAAAGTAACATGTTCATCGTGTTTAAATAGTTACGATGTACATCTAAAAGTTGTACCTCTGAAAACTTACGATAATCATGTTATTACGTCCTTCCTGCGTATTGGACTTCGTGAACCTTTTTGCTATCTCCACGCGCACCAAAGGCCCACTTAAAGTGATTTACTATACTATTTGCATATAATCATGTACTAAATACACACGGTGATGTGGTAAATATGTAAATCATTATGTTTAAATACACGATGATCATATAAACTCATTTATAATTAATATATAACAAATTCCAAGTTTGCGACCAACATGTCCCCCACTTTTGCTTCGTTGATTTTTCAATTGCAATACATGCACGTTTTAACAAATAAAAACAATCAATTAAGTAACGAACGACCATGTACAAAGCGCCTCTTCAACGTCTGTAACCTCACCTTAAAAATAATGCATCAGTTGCTGACGTTCTAAAAGTGTTTTCAACTTTCTCAATATAAGTCATTCTGGTAGGATAACATCAGTTATACAGTAAACTAAAATTAAGGGCTATCTTAAACAAACAGTCACATTTTGTCTATAATCTATGAACATTGAGCATGAGACTATACAACATACACGATATCTTATTTTATTTTTGTTTTTTTGCTTGTTGCCAGGTTCCTAACATTTTAAAGTTATTGCTCATTTTGTACCCTAAATTGACTAAATATTGATGGCTTTTGTTTGACCTTCATTTCTCACAAAAAAAGATGACAGAAAGGTGCAGTTTCTGGTGTCTATACTTTTCATGTTCCATGTCATTTCAGGTAAGCTCATTGGCATTTTTAAAATAGCTTCGGAAAGTCTTCTTGGCGAATTGTAACTTTGTGTGTCACAACATAACTCACAATTAAATATTAGTAAAGTCTTTTGCTAGCTTTCATCTTTTTATTTGTGGGCAACGTTTTGCTAACAAGTAAATTCTTCATGAATATAGCCACACAATATCTTTTCCAACCAAATTTCTCACAGAAAGAAATGTGCATCAACTCCTGCTTGGAAGCAGTTGCATTATAAATCATTACTTAAGTTACAAGAAACTTGAACATGGCCATGTTGAATAGATCTTAATGGTACATGTATCGATCTCCAGCAAAGGGGTACAGTATCATAGCTTCTTAGAATATTTCCAGGGATAGTAGACGATACTGCTCCACAGGGTCTTATAAAAAGGCAGTACCTTTCAGCCACTGTGTTATTTTTACGTTTGTCAGCTAAGGTAGCTGTTACCCCGTCCCAAGATGGGTTCCTACTCTCATGAAATATCTAAACAATAGGCTTTTGAATAGTGTAATTAGAACTCGTCGTCAGATTTCATAAAGCCTTTTCAATGATAGTACTATTTTGCACATAAGCAACTTTTTACCATTTTGAATATAAGCAGCCTTACATACGCAAAAATTTCATCATAAGAGGATCCTTCCTGAAACACTTCACGATGTCAAAATAAGAAGAAAGGTTCAAACGTCTTCATAATAAACCCTAATCTAACTTTTGATTGTGTAATGCATTGTACAGCACTGTCTTTTTAGTACTGTATTTAGCGTATGGGCATGATAAGGGCGTGGTAAGTGTATGCAGGCACATGTGCACACTTCTCCCCCTCCTCTCAACATATCCTACTCCTTTTTCAGTGCTTCATCTGATGGCTATGTTTATACATAAACTGACAAAATAAAATGCACTTGAGAAAAAATGTGGAAAAGTTTTAATACTTTTGCCCCTTGATGCAGAACTTTTAAAAATGAAAGGGAATAGTCTGCAAGACAAAATTTTGCCTTATTACATTAACATTACATTGCATTATACTGATAGCAATTTCTTTTCACCTTAACTTTGGTTCTCAACCAGTTCCATTGGACCAGCATGAGGGAAAGCAGAAGAATAAGTGAAGAAATATATTTCCAAGATGAGATATATGATGAGCCTCCAAGCAATATCCTACAACTTACATCATGGATGTAACTAAACTGGCCACATATCAGAACGGAAGACTGTAGGTAATTAATATTTAAAAAGGGTCAAACTGTTACAAGGGACGCTACTACCTTTCAGTTATTATAATAAGAGGGTAAATGAAGTCACCTGGTGTAAACGTGGCATACCTTCCATGTTAACTGGTTTAAGGGGAATACGAAAAACACCATATGCTGCCATTGCAAAAATAGCAGCGTTAGCTTAATCAAAAACCATTAATGGTAAGTCCTTAATAGTTTTCGAGGTATCTTCATTTGAAGATCAATTCTCACAGCATGCTGCTTTTGTGGCAAATTCTTACCTTTTTCCTTCCCTTAATGGCCTGATGATTTCAAATTTTTCGTTGCAGTTTGTGTCACAATTACTGTCTTTCACGGTAACCTTATGTATTTGTGAGCACGAATCAGAAGGCAAGCCTGACGTCTTCAATGCACACGCTTCTGAAGTTTTTTTTCTTAGTTACATGCATTGTATCATCGAAGTGAATGAAGCAAGTGAGTAAGAATAAAACCTTCTAGAATGAAGTGAACTGTGGCATAACACTACACTTGTCAACATTTACTAGAAGAGGCATGACACCCAAGAATTATTGCCCTTTTATCGACCAAACACGATGCAAAGATGTATTTTGCCATGTAAAACGCACATTTTTTTACTTCGCTCCAATGTTCCATGAATACCAGAACTGTTTTGCCACCATTTAATGTGTTCCTAATTTTAATAACCATATAATAACATTTTCACATGGTTGAATAATTAAACTTATGCTGAAATTGAACTTGGAGCTAGTAGGCATGGTTCCATGGATTCATATTGTTGAGTAACGCTTTCTTTTTCTTCATGTAACAACTATTGATTTTAACTGGGATTAAGTTGGTTTGCTAATTTTCTCATAGGGTTTGCACACTTTACAACCTCAAATGCTAAGAATGCATTCGTGCTGCTGTAAACATATAGGGTTTCATTCAGTTCTCTTTTGAAATAGAAAATCTTCTGTATGCGATAAAGTCTTTGCTCATTTTTGTCTTCGTTTTCCTAAATTTAAAATAACCTTGATGGAATGTTCGTACCTAGCCAGATTGAACTGAGACAGGGTATGCACATTTGTACTCATCTAACCAGCAAAGTATTTGGGTGACTGATTTCATCGTACTACACAGGACTGATTACTTGCTTAGTCAAAATTGAAGTATTTATATCTCGGAATCCAGATGTAGATCTCCGACAATACCTCTGCCTCGCAAAGAATTTAACATTTCAAGAGTCATAAATGATACATCATTTGAAAGTTTGAGTGTACAAATTATCCATGATCTACATTGCCATTGGTTTCTCTCCAATTCTGAAAATATTTAAATTTCCTGCTTCCCTCATTATTTCATATCCCTAAAACTAATAAGGAAGAACATTTCCACCCTACATGAGAAATGTGAAGCGATGTCTGTGTTTGGGCAAAAAAGTTTGTTGCCAACTCTTCATGAACTGAAAGTCCGGTCATTTTCAAACTTGGTGGGTAGGTGAGTAACCACGAATTGATCGCAGCATAGGTCAAATTGCTATGTCTTGGATTTTACCCCGCATTTGCATCTGTGGGTGTTGGAAGATTCTAAAATTATATTTTATTCAGAGATAGAAGTTATCCCTAAAACTGATTTTTTGCAATGATTTTCTTGATAGTATGTTAATTAAAAGCTTTAACCCAAAGCTATGTAGGAGATGAGATTTACAACTTAATGGATTGCCTTTTTGTTTTGAGTTGTCTTTCACTCTGTATCTGTAAGTCACGTCATCGCGTTATTCAGATAATCAGTGGTTAATGAGCATTAAGACCATGCCAATAACCCAGCAAACTGATATGCTTTATTTCCATCAGGGTAACTGTGTTTCTAGCCTTGATATCTTTGTAGTGGTTTCCCTTAACAGCTGAATGTCTTTTTACAAGTAATAGCACGATAAATTCCATGGCAAATCATTAATTTGTTTTTGACTTGAAAGGCGTCTAGTAAATAATGTATTAATTTAAAAGACAGGACCCAAAACTGAGATCATTTGCAACATGTACATGAGGCTTACATAAAGTGGCCTCCTAAGGATAGTTGACACGCAGATGAATGTCTCCCGGTCATTTAAAGCAAATGTACTGACCTGGGAGGGGTCTAATGTGACTTTAGTGTAAAACGGTACAATCATTGGCTAAGCTTTGAACTGATTATAATTATATTGAAACTTTCTCTTTATGTAAGGAATGTTTACTTACGTATAATTTGTTTTGTGAAAGGAAAATCTTTGTTCAAGTATTTTGTTTGGATGGAAAATGGTGCTATCTTGGGCAAAAGCTTTTACTGTAAATATGTCTTAACACTCAAATTGTAGAAATATTTCTTATGTTGCCTCTCAATCTAAAGGAAGGGGTTTTGTCTAAGGGAAAGGTTGACACCCATATTTTTGCTTGAAAATTTCTTTGTTAATGTAAGATTGCATAATTACGAAATGAAGCTATCATTGATGAAGCTGTGAGCTGGTCGTAAGTTAAGAAATTCTCATTGGACAGACACGATTGCCTTTTTAGGACAGAGCCCCACCCCATCTACCATATTATGTTCTAACTATAAGGAGCCATATGTTTGTTGACTCGTCATGACTATATCAAATCAATTTACAAAAGGAGAAAAAGATCTACTCGGCCTTCCCCAATCCTTTAATTTAATGATTTATGATTTTCCTTGTGTATTACAAGGAGTGTTCGAAAAACATAGGGGTGGATTAGAAGTTTGCCTGAGAAGCAACATAAAAAGATCCCAGAATGACGTGAAGGGGATATGTAAAAACCGAAGAGAATCACCATTTAGATATTGTCATAAAGTATTTCGGAATAACTTGGGGCGAAGAGTGTTGGGGTACACCTTTATTGAGTAATTGAGATAAACACAACTGTCATTTAAAATAAAAAGAATGTAATGCTTCTTAAATAGAAACAACACAAGAAAATCTTACAATGAGCAATGAGCACTCAAAATAATGATTACACAAGAAAATGAAAAAAAGCATTTGGTTCACGGACAAAACTATTCAAAAGTAAGCCGTGTTTTAACTGGGATTGTCTTAGAAGACACGAAAAATATTGCATTATTTTACTAACGTACGCCTCATAACCAATTTAGAATTGTTAAACAGGTATTCTCTGTTTCTATTTAAATGCTATCGTGTTCTTATCTACAGCTCGACTGATATTAACAAGGTGGGGCGATCAGATGTAGTTTTGAATACTACCAAGGACGGTTTTGCTCTACCAGTATTGTAAAAAGTCACGGTAAATAGTCACTTTTGAATTGACGTTGAACCGCTCACATATATCCGAGCGCTGTCGGGGGGTGGGGCGGCAATTTCCGCTCTTTCCCACTCCTCCCAGTCCATACCGACTTTCTATACTTTCACTTCAAATTTAACACCCATATTTTGATCGTTAGATGCCAGGAAAAACGATGTACAAGTTTTTAATTTAAATTCTTACTTTAAAAAATTTCCCCAGCCCCATCGAGACTTGTTATATTGGACACTAACAGCTTTAAACATTGTTCTTACTGAATAAGCTTCCTCCCTCCTCTACCTTTGGTAAAATCATGGAGGCGCCACTGATGGTGCCTAAAGTGTACGCCGATGGAGAAACAACTAAAATAAAGCTGACACACATTCCCTCCAAGCGAAAGTCCTATAGGTGTATTCAGTTTACAGATCGGTTTGAGGTAACCAGCACTGTGGAGTACCTGAAAGAAATGACACATAGGTGTGGGTATTAAACATATTTGATCTGAAAGTTTTATTAGAATTCTCAAATTTTAGAGATTTAAGTTTATTTGTCCAATCATTCAGTAACAGTTGAAACTTGCTAAATGTTTACAACAGATTTAACGCATTTGACACACTTGGTTTTGACAGAATACTTATGTAGACTATAGCTGCCAGACCTTGTTCTATAGTCTTCTGGATAGATCAATACTAAAACACGCATTTCATTGTCGTTTCAAAACGAGAATGATCGTTGATGAAGCTGCGACGTGAACCTGATGTTACCACAAACTTACTACGAAATGACATATTTGGCTTCATCGTTGATTTCCTGAAGGTAGACACGTTTTATTAATTAAAACTCTTCTCTTTTTTTAGAGAATTAGTGGCGACGTTGATTTTACCTGGACTGGAGTAGCTACAGATAAGGATTTGGCTCTCCTAGTGATGAATTTTGGCTGGGAAACGACAACCTGTATTGTTTAATCATTCAAGGACAAAAGAATGATGAACTTTGAATCGACTTTGTCAACTGCTACGGTTCCCCTTACTACACTATGAATACACTGTTTTGTGTAAGTGCTGAAAGTGACCTTTATAGATTGGTGGGTCTTGGTAGTTTCCCCGGGACAGTATGTTGTACTTGTAATTGACCTATATAAATGAAACTTCCCTTTGAAAATGATTAAACTTATTTACAAGGAGATATTTCGAAGTAAAATGATTGTTCAAAATAATTTTCTCTAGATTTGAATACACTGTTTTGTGTAAGTGCTGAAAGTGAACTTTATAGATTGGTGGGTCTTGGTAATTTCCCCGGGACAGTATGTTGTACTTGTCATTGACCTATATACATGAACCTTCTCTTTGAAAATGATTAAACTTATTTACAAGGAGATATTTCGAGGTAAAATGATTGTTCAAAATAATTTTCTCTAGATTTGCTGTATACACATTCCCTGCTGAATGATTCCGCTAAGAAACCTATTTTTCAGACCTCTCCTTTTTTGTTCTCCTGAGGCATATCTTTTTACAAACCCCGAAGCATAACACTAATTTTCCCGTCACACGAAGATCTTTCCACTCAGGTTACTAACAATAACACAAAAGTGCCTAACTCGTCATTAGTTGCACCCTCTTGAATGGTCCATTAATATGCAGGTTGCACAGAAAGCCTCCCTCGCATGACCGTGAGCAATTACAACTAGCAGAGAGTAAGATGCAAGTTTCTGAAAGTACATTGTGCCAATATATTTGACTTAATCGTTTTAAAGGGAAATATTGCGTTTGTAAGACTTTTTATTTAATCTATCCTGTTTTACAAATGATCAGGTCCCTTTCGATG
>WURT03495004.1:10448-21795 GCA_009936505.3 Holothuria glaberrima | reverse complement strand
TTTGACTTATAAACTAAACTTCTCAATTTCAAACTTAGGGTTAGTGTTTTTACTTAAAAGAGTCACAATTGTGACTTAAACCTCAAAAGTTTGACTTTTTTCTCTTAATTTTGACCGTTAAGGAAGTTGTTGGAGCCGGGGTGGGAACTGGGAAGGCATCTTCCTTCTCCCAAGTTTCTGAGAACTAAAACAGTTTCCCTTTTAAAACTGATAAATGCACAGGGTGCTACTCTGGAATATGAAATCACTCTTTTCAAACTTGAGTACAGAAATCTTAGATACCCCTCTAAACCTGAACAAAGGGGTAACAAGTTCACCTTCTTAAAAAATTCTGTTACTTTTTGAGCACCCCCTTCCTCTTCCCCAGGAAACGGTGCCGTTTATTTTCTCAGAAAGAAGGGCTGTAGATCGTACAAAGCAATTTCATGAGGCAATTTATCGGAAGTGGGGGCATAAGATGGTACTTTCAGCTTTTGAAAAGGCGAAAGCGCCCTCAGTTCCATGGTACACTGCCCCTTCCTTTATTTTGCTGAATTGAGAAAGGGTGGATAACAATTTCTCTCAGACGGCATTCCTTGTCAAAAGGGGAAACTAGTCACCAATTTTTGAGGATGCAGGACAGTTACCCACGGCGCAGTGCTGCCCTACCTCGGTATTTTGACAGCATGTGCCCTCTGGAGCTGAGGGTAGCTTAGTGTAGCTTAGTGGCTTTTGCTAGAGCCATTTTTTACTCTATTTTTACATCCAGCCGATGGGGCATGGCATGAACAAAGAAAGTTCCATGGTGACCTATTCATCATGACAAATGTAAAAACAAAAATTATGGACATCAGATTATCGCAAAAGTGAAAATCATTCCCCTCCAGGGTCTGTGACCTTTTGCGCTGACTCTTTAATTCACTTATTCTTCATACCAAGGGTTGAAGAATTTTTAGCGAATTTCTCCTATTTGTCCCAAGGAAAATAATTTTGCAAGAGAAGATTGATAAGTGCTTCTATAGCCTGGGCTACTCCTAGTTACTTTTCGCAGTGGTTTACTGGACCTTGTCGTGGAAACGCTACCGCATTACCCCTTGTTTACTGCTTTACCCAACTATATCTACTATCCTACAAAATACATTGCAGTGGCCTAAGCGTTGTACTTTTGTATCAGAAATGCTTTCCGTGGCAATGTACTATATTTTGTCAATTTATTGACATCTTTTTCAGTCCTTGTAAAAATAAACATTGTGTACATTTTTATTTATAGTATTTAGACTGGCAGCTGATGCTCACTGTCTCGCAAGATATTTTCATCATACGGAGTAAGCCTCCCCAACGAAATTGAAGAATTCCCCCGATGGGGCAGACGTATGAGAAAATGAGAATAAAAGTCACTAAAATAGAATGAAAAGTCAATATATGTCTTTAAATATCAATATTTAGAGATAAAAAGTCAAAACAATGGGATTTTTATGTCTTTTTCCAAGTCAAAACAATAGCACTGCGAGTGGGCTTACAAGTCAATATCTGGACTCGAAAAGAGGTAATATCAATTATATGACATTTGACGGCAAAATAACGAGGTTCAAAGTTAAAATTTGGTACTTTTAAACTAATATTATGAGATAACATATCAAGATAATGAGCTTGAAGTGCAAGTTCTAAATTTAGTTTCATTTTTATGAGTTTAACAGTTAAAGAGGTTACAAAGGAAACTATTTGACTTTAAAGGTTATTTTTATGACAGTTTGGTTCTTTTCTTCCCTTTTCACTTTCCCTTATAGTGAAGACACGTTTTACCCAATAATCGAGGCAACCTGTTAGCTATCCTCAACCATTTTTGACTCTTAGAGGGACCCCGAAAATTTCGGTGAACGAGTCACCTTTTAGCTTAGCTTTCACGTTTGCTTCTGACTCGTTAAAACAGAAATCCTTACGCTTCTTCCTACCAAAATATAGACTCTGCAAAACTCTCCTGGATTTTCTATTCTATAACGTCCATAACGTTATTTGGTGGGGAATTCGATGAATTTTAAATAACTCATAGTATGCACCAAGCAGTGGCGGATCCAGGGGGCGCAACAGGCGCCCACCCCTATTGGCCGTCATGCGTGAAAAAAAGTTGAGGAAAAGGAAATGCTTCAAAATGTGACAAATATAGCACCATTTTGCATCTCAGCTCTCTCGCAAAAGCAAACATTTTCCAAAGGGAGGGAGACACCACTTCTCCTTAGACCCCTCCCCAGCACAACGATCAATCAAACCTTCCGCCCTCTATTAAAATTCCTGGATACGCCCCTGCTAAGAAAGCTGTATGAGGCATGTCATGTGGGTTATGACGCATGGTAAACTTGTCGAAGTGTATGATATTGTATTAATACTGGCACGTGACTGGCACGTGGTTAGACATGCATGCCTCCGAGGTGTGTTCGTACTTTTCCATATTCGCTGGTTCTAATCGCGTTATTTTTGAGGCCTTTTTGACAAAATGCTCAAAAGGTGATCATTATCTGCAATTTGGCAAGCGGGAAGGTTCATTTTAGCCAATGAAGAAGGTAATTTTAGCAACTCATCGTGTCCTTTGGTCAGTGGCGTAGCCAGGATCTTTTTAGTGGGGGAGCGCTGGGGGGCGCGTTACCATTTCATGGGAGGGCGCCTCGTTACTATCTAAGCGGAGCGCCACCATGCGTTGGCACGGAGCGTACCAAGAAAATTTGAGATTTTAATACATCCCAGATCGCCGGAAATGGCACTTGCCAAGCTTGATAGCAGCCACCAAGATGTGAAATTTTGGTGAAAAAAATGTAAAGTTTTATTTTATTTTATCCTCACGAGGTAGCGCTAGGCTAGATTCCAGCAAAAACTGACACTCGCTGTCAGTGACAATAGCCACGCACCTAGGTCTAGCCATTGCTGGGTACTTTAATAAGCTATATTAACAACCATTGCATTGGGTGCAAATTGTAAAATTCACTACTAATGGTCTCTTTGTAATTCACAGCAGGGGTTGCACTAGGATTTGCCCGACAAAGGGCCAGCGACCGAAGTGACGACAGCCCCGATTTTGTTGAGGGGCTGGTGAGGGGGATTTGAAGAAAACCTGTGTAGGCCTACTATACCATGCCATATTGCTTGGCATACATTGCATAAAATTTGTATATACTAAAGAAACAAAGGCGCTGATTTAATGTTTCTCCTGGAATCTAACTTGTGAAATTGCAAACCGCGCCAAGCGCGCGAAAATTTTTTTGAAGTCTCAGTCGGCACTTATTTAAAGCATATATAGGTCATTTGTAAGTTTTGCCTTATTTTGCATAACTTATATTGTACTTCCATCCTCGGATCACTAGCCGTACCGCAACGGCAGGCGCAGGAGAACATTAACTAGCTTTAGCGAAATGAGATGAAATTCCCGACATTTACATAAAACCATGTATTCTACTTATTAAGTTACTTGAAAAGGTGGAAAGGGTTTGTACTAAATTTAACTATAATTAACGGAACTAAGTGTGCAGAGCGTACCGAAAATTTGAGGTTTTATTGCAGAAATGACCCTTTTGAAAGCCAAAATAAATAAACCGACCATGGGTAGCGACAGAATTTTCTCGACAGGGGCCAGGTCATTGCAGTGACCCCAAGTTCCGACAGCCCCTATATTGAGGGATGGTGAAAAGGGGATATGAAGGAGCCTATCTATCCAATGCCATTGCAGGGGATATTTTGCATAACAGCACTTAATACTTCAACAGCCGAGTTATGAACTGATAAGAGTTCCTTTGAATCTGAATCGTGACATTGCAAAGCTCGCGAAATTTACAATCACCTCTATATAAACTGTGTACTCTACCTAAATATTACTTGTAAGTTGGACAGGACTTGTGCTACCTAGCTATGTTGAATGGAACTTAACAAAATTTTGGAGAAACTGGGGTAATTCCACAGCGCCCGTAGCCCGCCGAAAATTTTGGGTTTTTATTACAGAAATTGCCCTCTTCAGAGGAAAAACAGGTAGGCCGTATATCATTATCAAGTTGAGTAGTCCAGTAGAGTGAATTTTTTTCGGCTCAGATCGCCAGTAAGGGGGTGACTGGGGGAGCGACAAGCTTTCATGGGGCTGTCCCTCACGCTCCCCCAGTAGCTATGCCACTACCTTCGGTTAAAACAATGCTTCTCAGTCAGGTCCCAGAAACCTTGATATCAACTGAGAAGGAGAAATGGAGATGGGTGTGATTGTGTAAGGAGTTCTCGATTCCTATCGATGAACTGCAGTATTTCTGTTTTTTATCCATAGTGACACGCACGTAATCTTCGAGGTCAATGGCTAGTCACTTAAAACTTTAAAAATAGTAAACAGTGCCATGGACAGAAGAAATGCATTTTGAGTATCTTAATTTTCATAAGCAAGGAATTCACTTTTGACAGTCTTTACTTTCAAAGTTATCTCAGAGGAGGACCCCCACTTCCGCCTTTGCCAGCCTGAACAGTATGTGAGCCAGGGGTATGCTTATGGTTTACGCAACGGGGAGCAGGGTCCGTGAAACAACCCGAAAAGTTCAACGGAAAGTATATGGCACATCAATCTGTGTAAATTTCAGAGATTGTAACTAAAAGAATGTTTAGATATAACTTGTAAGGCACGGAAAGTTCCATTTCCGGCAGTGTGGGACAGACACGTAGCATGGGGGGGGGGAGCAACTGGCCCCTCCTTGAGGGTATTTTCTTATTTTTCTCTTACCTACTTCTAAAAATGCAACTTTTGGGGCGTTTTGCACGCATCCATTCTAATTACTTTCCCCATTTTCGTTTTCTGTAGAATTTAGCCCCGCAAAAGCTCAGAATAAACCAACCCCCACCCTTCCTTAAGCCCGCTGCATCATCAATCCTCACCGGCTATCATGGACGTACGGGATCATTTCTCTCAGGGAGGGCGGTGATTTTTGCCCGACTCCAGAGTAGGGGTGGCGCCAGGATTTTCCCGACGGGGGCAGACTCCCCGACGAGGAGCAGCCCCGACAGCACCGATGCCGTCAAGAAGTTGATGAAGGGGATTAAAAGAAAACCTGTGTACTATACCATGCCATCGCGGGGAATATATTCCATAAAATTTTCATATACTAGAGGAAAGTAATTTCCCTCTGATTCATTGTTTTTCCCGGAATTTAAACTGTGAAAAAGGGCGCGAAGAGCGCAAAATTTTTTGGTAGGGTTGCAAAACACATATGTAATCGTTATAAGAACAAAGAGAAAAAATAAAAAAACGGTAGAGGTTGTAGAATGTACATAAATTGTGTGGACACCACCTGGATTACCTGATGAAATAGCCAAACTGTCTTCCGTGAGTCGATCACCAACTGACCCTACCGCATGACACACACTAGAGAACAGCAGCAAGGCTTTGCAATATGGGATGAAATTTACGACCTATACATAACCTGTGTACTCTGTTTACATGTTACTTGGTAAGGTTGACAGGACTTATGCTATATAGCAATGTGGAATGGAACTATTGAAGAAACTGGAGTGACTCTAAAGCGCGCGTAGCTCGCCAAAAAATTTTGGGGTCTAATTAAGGAAATATTGTCCTCTGGAGAGCCATCCTGGCGCGCCACCCCTGCTCCAGAGTGTGGAGTATAGAATTGAACTGTCAAATTTTACGCCCGACTGATACAAAATATCTGCCCGATTTAGTCAGGTTTCTGACATTTAGGGGGAGGCCGCCCCCAGCCCCCCGGCCCGTACGGCCATGCCGGCTATTAGTCATAAGGAGTAAAACTACATTCGCGTCAAACAGTATTTCATTTCAATATTTTCCTGGAAGACTCGCAACCCTCTTTCGGAGACTTCTTGCCTTTAATCTTTACTCTCACAAAGTGAGCCATTAACCCCATTGTAACGGTTTTTTGTCCGAAATCGTGGATCCGCACCCAACAGTTGTCTGTAGTAAAAAGGATATTCTCCTTCATTCCAGTATGAGAAAAAAACTATTGAGAAAGAGACATGTTAAATTTTTAACATTTTTGCGGAAAGCATGGGGAAAAGTTTACAACCAAGTAGCGCCAAAGATGCATTAGGAATACTTGCTAAAAAGCTCTTCTAAATACCAGTCATGCCTCCTTTGACTAATTCTCTCAGCTCCGTAACTGAATCATGAATGTATTCTGTAGTTTTAATAGTCACACGTTTCATTTTAATGGTTTTGTATTAACATAACAACAGTTAGTGGTGTTGCCCGGAAAAGAAAAGTGAAATTCTCGGTATCGATTTTCTTGAGCATGTATATACATCATATGCTGCGGTTCCCATCATAATGCCCAAGCGCTTGTACAGTTTATGTGGTTTATAATGAAGTAACGATTACCGAACCAGCACATTTATCCGCTAGTTGCAATTAACCCAAATTGAGACTTTCCAAAACCACCTTTTATGGATTTTACACCGATGACATGTTCATATTTTAACTTCGATTTCCTGTTTAACACATAACAAAAATGAATACAGAAGAGGTTATATGTCCAGGGAGTTCTGTTGCAACTTCCTGATATGTCAAGTTCTATTTCTCTACTAATTTAACGGATCAAAATGTATCTGAGTTGCCCCTCTGTGAAGTTAGAAACGTCTTATGCAAATTGAAAGGCCTGAGAAGTGGCATTTCCGGCAATCTGCCGGCATCACAAATAATGTCACCACAAATGATGATGAAAGGGCCCTTTCATATGACTGGTTACGAGCTCCCTTGACGGGAAATGAGGCTATGTGAGGGAAGACCTGTGAGACCCCCTTTAAAATATTTCAAAGAAATCAATTTTAAACTGGCGCCATTCACTTTATTATAAGTAGCACCTTGTGGTTATGTTTACTTTTTGCTCACCTATTCTGGACCAAGTAACAGTGAGCCAAAGTATGGAGGTCATCTGACACTTGGTTAAGGACCCAGAAGGTCCCAAAATTTGAAAACGGGCTTACAGTACTGAAAAATGGAATTTTTCAATGGTCATATAATTTCGAAAAATGAAACGATTCTATAGTCTTGGCATAGCATTCTGTTTATATAGCTTTAAATCACGTCACATACAAATTTTCAGCTATTTTTCTAATTCTTGTGAAAAGATATCATCTTTCAAAATCACAAGAAATAACAATGGCAGAGTTTTTCCTGAAAATGTGTTATTACGCAATACTTTTCTGGGGGTTGTAATTTCTCAACTACCTGAGCTTAGAAGCTGAAAATTCACTAAGATCACTCAATTTGAGAAAAACATTGCCAAGTTAAAAGGTAATACGTGTCTCCGTTGCTTCTTTTATAGAACCATTATAAGACGGCGCTGAAGTACTCAATGGAAGTTGTCAATGACGTCTTTGCGACGTGTCGTCATCATTACAGGGGCGTCTCCAGGAATTTTCAATAGAGGGGGTGTAAGGTTTGATTATCCTGGGAAGGGGTGCAAGCGGAAGGGATCCCCTCCCCTCAAAAAATTTTGCTTTTGGAAGAGGGCTGAGATGCAAATGGTGCTATATTTGCTACATTTTGAAGTATTTTCTTTTTTGTCGCAACCTTTTTTCACACATGACAGCTAATAGGGGGGCCTGTTGCGCCCCCTTGGATCCGCCACTGTCATTATACGTCATTTAAAATAATAATATTTATAAAAAAAAAAACTTTTAAATCGCCTTATTCAATTGAAGGATAAAATTTGAAGACGCTGAACAAATATAGAGGAAAAGTGCAAACGGACAACGCAGGTAACAAAAAGAGGTTGAACCTGATTTAAGCTCACTCGACAAAGTTTTTTGTATTTATTCAAAAAGACTCTTTCAAGCTAAAATATTCCGAACCCAATTAAAAGGTCATTCTATAAACTTTTTGAGATGGGATGAAAAAGTGTTTAAAAAGACACCATTTTAAATTTGACCTAATTTCCTTCCATTTGCATTACATGATTTTGGAAGACTTTTTTCTTTTTTCTTTTCTGAGTATATTACACACCTCAACAAATACAAAAACACCAAAAACTCACTTAAAGATTTTTTTTTTTTTTGAGGTTTTGCATTATGCAGTTATGTTAGTTTGGACAAATCGCCCCAGCTAAGGTCTCGGCACGGGGATCTATAGGACGGATGAAAGATAAAGATTTGAATTTGAAATCATCCTCGATTTATTCGATCAATTCTTCCAGATTACATATATTCAGATGATTGGAAATAATTTCAAATTATATTGGCCGGTCTTGAAAAAATTATTGGGGGTCTACCTGCCCTTGGAACACGTCATAACGGCACTACATGTCGTTTACCTTGTGAAATCTACAACATGTGTGAGCGTTGCAATGCTCCCAACTCTGCACTAAAAATTTGCATTTTAAAAAAGTTGTTAGTGGTATGAGCAATAGAAGAAATAATAGATATAAAAGAATGTGTAGGGCGCGCCCACCCCTCCCGTCGTCCCAGCCCTTCGCTTCGTACCTGTCCCATATTGCAAGAAAATGCACTTTCCGTGCCTTACAAGTAGCATCTACACAATCTTTGTTTTAAAATCTCAGAAATTTACACAGATCGGTGTAATGGAGCGTTTTCTTTGAAAATACCCGGGGTGACTCCCACCCCACCCCCACCTCGCTGCATATGACCAATTATTTTATCAGCATCCTCGAGCACTGCGCCATTTTCATTCCAATTTTTCTGTTGAATTTATGCAAGCTACAGTAATTGTTCCAGGAGCAATAAAATTATCCTCCTTTCACGGGTTCTGTACCATATACAGTAACTTAATCAGTACCGAAACTTTCCGCTTGCTGTAAGCACTTTTTCTCAATTACGGTATTCATCGTCCTCGAGATCTCATCTCATATCTGGGACAAGAGCTTCGATAACCCTAGCCAGAGTTATCCGGGACACTGAGCCCCGCACCCATATTCAATGCTGTTTTTAAGGTAAATGAAACGTCAGCCCCCTATGAAAATTCGGCGAACTTCTGTTTTTCCACATTGAGGACGGGCGGAGGGGCAAGTATCATCGCTGAAAACGTCTTACAACCTCGAAATATCCTAGTTATCTTGCCTACGATTGGTAGAATGTTTCCAGAGGAGGAAATCCATGGTGAGATAGGGGAATCTATTACGCCCCCCCCCCCGTTATGGAGATGCTTTCGTTGACTTAAATTTCATACGCAAGAAATTTTACATTAAAGCCTCCCCCGTTTCCATCCAACACTTTCTTACACAAATCTCCACTGCTAGTTGTTTGTGATGCGTTTCGAACAAAAAGACGTTGGAGACACTGTACGGTTGTTCCTAGTTCCATGTCTATTGCAAAATTGGCGCACAGCGCCTCTAGAGCATTCACCAAAAGTTAGTTTACAAAAGTTAAAGACAACTTGAGTATGGTAAACAAGAAAATAAATATACATTGGAATTGTGAATTAATTTATTGTGTAGTGTGAAATTGTAATCCGTGCAGTCTAGAACCAACTGAGATACATTAAATATGCACGCACGCATCGTGATTATTATGTGCTACATTTTAAAGATATTCATTACATGTTATAAAAAGTAGTCGATAAATCAATATAAAATATAGACAGTGCAAGAAATAGTTACTTGATATTCACCAATCCTCACATGATATCATGCATGATATGAAGGCTCGAGACTTTCTAACCAAACCTTATTCCATGTTTCCTTCCTAACCTAACCTTGTGTCATGATATCATGTCATGATATGTATGTCTCAAGACTAGGATGTGACACATTACAAAACAAAATGGGAGGACTTGGTGCTTTTAAAACACTTCCTAATCAATGTAGCCGTATCAACTGACGTCCAAGTAATAGATGAGCAACTTGTGAGACCTTTAAACACCCAATCAACACAGCCATAACATGATATCATGCATGATATGAAGACACGAGACTTCTAACCCTAACCTTAACTCATGTCTCTTCCTTAAACTTGTGTCATGACATCAGGCATGATTTGCATGTCTCAAGACAAGAATGCGACGCCTTACAAAACAAAACGTGAAGATCTGGTGCACCATTCGATAGTTATTGATATCATGAATATTACTTACCTGATACATACTCATGATCCCTCTTAACCTAATTTTTCATAGGTTGAGACAGTTTTCCATTACTTGATGGCATCAGTATCGTAAATTAATCTACATGAACAATGGGCGTTTAAGGAATTGTAATGATTAAGAATGTCTTTAATATTAATAAAGTTACAAATAAATGTATAAATTTTCTTTATCATGCACGTTCTACAGTTCTATGCCTGTGGTATGTCACTGAAGGATTAACATAATCAATGTTTAGAAATTAAAATTTTGGTCCCTGGTCAATGTGTAAGAAACAGTTGGTACAATTTAGTAAATTATTATGCAGTCACGATGGTTGATAATTTTCTACGGGTGTTTAGTAATGGCGTAGGCACGGAATTGAACTCTGTTACAATTACATCTTACAGGTAATAAAGTAAGGAGACTGTTACTAATAAAAGCTCTCATGGACAATTGTATTTTTTTCCTTTGTGACATATTCAAAGTTTTTACTTTTTTAAAAAATATTTCTCTCGTCTTCTCCCCTTTAGTATTGATAACAACTAACAATAGGCCACAGCCTGCTTCCTTCTGTCTAAGAACTTCCCAAAATGCTAACAACGATAATTTAAAAACAATTGTATGTTACTGCGTGTACGGTTAGCACATAATTGTAGAGATACAGTTTCCTTTTCTCAAAACAAAAAAATTAAAAAACGCCACTGTTACCAAAACTTTCTTTCTCCAGAAAAATATTTTTTTGGTGCGTCTCCAGGTGATTCCTGGATGATACAAGTTTTTATCCGACTCTACCCACCATCATGGGTATTTTTTTAACAAACCCGAGTATGAGAAGGTTTTGTAGTCAACTGGTCAACATGTAGCTAAAATGCACCGGCTTTACGAGCAAACATATATGCCAATGGAACGGCGTTAAGGTGGACCTTAAGTCTAGTACTACAAGAATTTACGTTGTAGAAGTTGGAAAATGAATTTCATTCATCCAACTCCCATCTTCATAGCTTACTCCATTGCTGAGATACTGACTCCATTGCTGAGATGTTGGAATCTATTCACCTAATTTGAAATAGTCGATTGCCCAATAATGTATGGTGTCCTTGTATAGTTCACATTACCTTCTTTTTCCCTTTTGAAATACAGATATTTATATGACCTTAACACGTTTACTGTTCCCTTTCATACCATGTTGTACGAAGAGGACATATATAGCCAAGTAACCCTATAACAGTAAGACAGTGATCACATTTTGGCACAAGGTGCAGTGACTTTCGAAAAAAAAATAAAGACAAGCAGAGACAGTAATTTGAG
>WURT03495004.1:0-10348 GCA_009936505.3 Holothuria glaberrima | reverse complement strand
TCAGAAATGTCCTGTGAAGATGAGAGTTTGACTATTTGGATTCATTTTTCAAGGTCTTTAACATATACTTTTGAAATTTTAGACTTCAGGTACACTTTAACATTTTTACGTGGATTCTCCATTCTCGGTTTACTTGATACTCAACCAGCAGTTGGTAGGATTTGATATGTCTCCTATATGTATTTTAAGCCAAAAATGAGTGAAAAAAAACAATATTGAAAACTTTAATATGAAAAATGATTAGGCCTATCAAATGTTGGTCATGCTTGATACCCTAGTTTATAACGGATGTAAGGCACATGCATATACTGCTAACCTGTCCTGTACTGGACTGTTCACTCGGACGCATGATGTAACAGTCTTGAACAAGGGACCACATCTTTTTGGCACCACACATTTTCTCTAAAGGGATTTGGAAAGCGCTTTACCCATAACAGCATAAGCTCACGGGACCACTATCATGACGGGGGTGCGCGCTTTTGTCCAAAATCTTGAGAGCGTATGCCCAAAAGTAGCATGTATTTTCTCGAAAACTGCCAAAATGAGGAGGGGGATTGTAGCACCTGTCCACTCCTGACGCCTAGTCTTTGGGAGAGTACGCAAAAAGGCGTAAATAGTGAGAACAACAAGGGAGGTTTCAGCACCTCATGGGACAACTGTGAGTCTACTTCCTCCTAGTAATAAAAGAACACACAATGAGACACACTTTCATTTCTGAGTATATCTGGAAATTTGTATTTTTGATTTATCTTACTGTTTTTGTTCGTAACTTGTAGTCTGTTCCATTTCACTAAATACGGGGTTATACCATCGCTAAAAAATGGGTTGTACCATTGATATCTTAGACGTTCAGAAGAAGAATAGATTTATTTTACGCGAAGTGAGCTACATGGAAAAGTACGAAAATTTCCTGCCGTTTAAAGTGCAAAGTATCTCGCCACGGATAGTAAAATTCTCCATACTAAGTTAAATCTTAGCCCTTCCTCCAACTGAAGAAGAACACATGTGTGGCACGCCTGCCTGACCAAACTACATTATACTTAACACTGCTCAAGGGCATTCCCACCCTTTTGTAAGTGGATATGCTCCTAAAAACATGACTGCCAGCCTGTCACCAAATTGTATTCTTCTTCAAGCAAACAGTATTCTTCGTTCTGTGCAATCACTTGTTATACTTAACTTAAAAACTTACATACTATCATAAAAACTCAGAATTTTCAAAATCACGTATCTCCGTGCACCATTTGAATGCAAACATTTTCATGCAACAATATTAGTAGGCTACAAAAAGTGAAACCTTAAACCGAATAAGAAAATGGGCTACATAACAACGTTGTCTTTGGGGTCATTCATTGCATCATTATTTTCTCAAAATATTTTTCGCGTTTTTTTACTGTGGTTGAACTGAGGATAAAGGATAAATAAATGACTACTTACGGGCCGCGTGTTCATTTGATTGCCTTCAGAATGCCCCATGAACCCACTTGTAGCACGACAATATTGTAGTGAAATATCCTGAAATGACTATGGGCGTCAGTCACATTTGACCAATGTGGGCTAACGTGGTCGACTGAGCGTAATACGACTGGAGCATGAGAAGGGATAACATTAAGCTCCGACTGGCGCCAAATTGTGCTAATTTAAAATGTTTGAAATGAGTAGCTCAAGTCGTTGCGTTTATCATAGCTTCGTTGCTAAGAGACGGGCATTTGTCATAAAAACCGAATATTAAGAGAGTCTCTACTGGACTTGTTATAGGAAATGAATTGCTTGGAACCGAAGTTTGAAACCACTTTAAATTGAGTTTAAGTCGTTTGTTCACTCACAGACTAAATGGAGGCATATTGGGGCCCACTGACAAATTCGCAGTGGACCCAATTTAATAGTCCGATGGAGCACGTATCTGTAACCCAGTTTGTCCGAACGTGGGGTCCAGTTCGTGATTCGGCTGGAAAAGCATATTCATAGTAATGCAATGTATTGAGGCCTATGCCGCATAAGAATGTACAGGCTCCACCTAAGGAATGTAGATCGAAATTGTAGTACACATTACCCTTGGTGAATGTGGACCCGTCTAAGACAACATCCTCCCTAATAGAAAACCTACCACATAGTAAAATTCAATTCACAAATGACCTCAAAAGTATATATATATATATATATATAAATATATATAATTCTTAATAATGTTCACAGATCTTTACAGGCCAGGAATCGAGCCTGCGATCCTTAATAAGGAGTTAAGTTCCTCAACCACTGTTAGTCAATAGCTGAATAAAATTATTATCCAAAAAGCGTTCCATGTTATTATGTCAAACCTCACTCCTTTCACTCTGTTAAATTAACTTTTTACAATTCTTCACACCTAGTAACATACAACAAGATCTTCAGGATTTTATTTTCTGTTTCTTTTTACATTTGTGCTTCAGTTAACTTCTTTAACATTTGAATGTAAATAAAGTTTGCAAAAAAAAATTAATTTTATACTTTCGAGAGAAAGATAGCAGCTTTGACTCTCTGAGACCAACAACATCACACACTCCTTTGGACCATCTTGGGACAACCTATTTAAAAGTTGTGTCAAATTGAGGAAAAGTGGAAACCAAACTCCACTGGCTGACCAGTGTATCTTGGTGTGAAGGAGACTAATCGTGTACCGCAGCAAAATCTAAGCGACTCTTTGTATGTGCATAAAGTATAAGACGAATCATAATTTCTGTAATGCATTGAACCCAAATTAAGTTTGACTTCCTTCATCTCTCTCCCTTGTAACAATCTCTTTGTAGCTTACACAAATTCCAGCCGCATTTTAAAAATGAAGAAAGCAGCATGCGCAAATTATTCTTGTCAAATAAGGGAAAACAAAGAATGCCCTTAATCGAATTGATGTTTAATGCAAAATTTTATACGTTAAATACAAATAGGCGCAATGTCTTTAATTAAGCGGTATTTCAAAAAGAAGCAAAACTTGAATTTAGGTTACAAACAAAACTATGTAACAATAGAACTCTCTCATAAACAGCAAACTCATTCATGTGTAGTGCTCTAGACGTGGTAACGTGACTGGGACGACAGACAGAGGCTGTCATGTGCAAAATTACGACTATAACTTAGTCAGATAATTAATTATTGGTTTAAATATTGTTCCTCTACCTGTGTCAATTACTTATTTGGACACGATGTATCACTTGCATTTTTTTCAAACTAATTTATGTTCACAAATGATCATCATAGGATATGGTGCGACAAGTCATATGTTTGTTTCCATCAGTGAAACTAACGATAGAGAAAAAAATAGGCATTCGTAGCAGATCCATCTTGGCGTGAATCTTATAGTAGATTGTACATGTTTAACAGGATTTAAGTATTTTGAAGTCATTCCCACACACCGATATTTTAACACCTAAAATGCATTATATCATTCGTAGAATCTTGTTCATCCCTGTAATCTTTGTTATTTGGTGGAAAAATTTACATTTGTTCCGCTATCCGTTAAATTTGAATTCATTCACGTTTATATAACATTGACTTCTTCATATTTTAAAGGTTTCAAGATACTGTTCTACACCCCTGGATCTCCACCCTTTCTCCTTCACATCCGTCCTGCATCCATATTGACGATGTGCACCCTTTGTGAGGTTGCCTGGATAATTCTTCAAAATTGTGCTGGCTATCCACCAGCACGGTTTTAGAAACTTCCTGCATGCATCTTCAGTAGTGTGTAATTTCTGATAGTTGTGTTTTGCCTATCGATAACTTCCACTTGAAGATTCAAACATCTACATATTCGCTCAAAATTCACGTCAATGAATCAACACAATTTCCCACTCCCCATCTGTCGCCTTAATTCTTTAATCTCTAATTCCCCATCTTCTCTTTAAACATTAACTGTTTCTGTCAGCAGGAGAATTTATCATTCTCATTGATTTATGAGAAATTTCTTCCTTTTAATATTCTGTACTAAATGTCACACGATGGCAATTACTGCCTCATTCTCCTTCCAGTACATGATTTTAGAAATATCAGACATGTTCATGGGAATATTCCACACATATTTAATGATTAATAAAAAAAATGATGTGTGAGATGGGACGATTAAACTGTAATTCGCACGGCACAAGCTGAGTAGGTATTTACTAACGGTTCGTTCGTTCGTATTTGCTTTTCAAATAGAGTTATGTGGTGCAATTAGCAGTCAGCGTTATTACAGATTTAACATGATAACATGGACTTTGCATTGGCATCGTACTTTGCATTGACATCGTGAGAGAACGTCTCTAAACTTCATCATGCTGTACTGGCTTTGTTTTTCAGGCCCAATATTACATTTTGTGGGTGGGGTATTCAATGTTAGCAACCCTATAGCCTAAAAAGGGGTAAATGTCAAAAGCTCTGAGGTACAATTCCGTCGTAAGCATTTGTGTCAATTGTGTCTTCGAGACGTTTGAGATTACTGCTTCGCCTGATCTAACCTCTCCGTAAAACAAGGAAAGGAACAGCTGACTATTTCAGGGAGGCAAATTTAAAATGCTAAAGAGGGATTCTTAGCGTTTCTTCTTACCCCTGATATTGGCAGATCAAGGGAGCCTGTAAGGGTGTAGGAAACTGTGTTGACAAAACAGTTTCAACCTCATAATTTTGTCTTCAAACTCTTGTGTCGCAATCCCCATAAATACTCGATCCGACGCTCAGTGGCGGAGGAAAGGAATTCGGTTAGAGGGGGCTAGGTGGCCTGTACTGAGGCTTCGAAGTAGGTACAGCAAGGGAATTCTTTCAGAGGGGGCAAGAATGGCCTGTAGGATCGCTTCGAAGTAGTTAAATACCCTATGCCTCAATACGGTAAAAGCCTAAAAAGGGCGCCGACGGTCGATTTGAGTCCGTCAGGGGGCGACCGCCCCCTCTGACCATGTGGTAGCTCCGCCACTGGGGGTGTCGCTGCTGGCAGAAGAAAACGCCAACTGGTGGATATTTGGCATTATTATGCTTTCATCTTTCCTTCTCAAGTCAAATATCTGTACCAGCCTTAACTGTTTAGAATAGAAATAACCAGGTTATGAAAAACGTGTACCGAGGAGGGAAGGTCATTGGACAATTCTCCGCACTCAACACCCCTTCCTGTTTAAATAACGGAAAGTACGCGCGTGTTTTTTTTTTGGGGGGGGGACTCCTCACTCGGTCAAATTTGGGGTTTCCCCAAAGTGTAATCCAACCTAAGACACAGTCACCAGCCGTTGTACTTCCACTGAGGCCAATGGTCAGCTGAGAATGAATTGTCAATAGGCGATACCTTTTTAATTGTAGCCGTCATGTTAGTGGGACATATATAGGACGGTAACGATCTACAGGGAGACCAGGGTCACTAACAAAAGACGGGTGGATCTAGATTCCCACTTTAATCACATTTGCATAGCTAACAAAACTCGGACATTTCACCATCTCAAGACTAAATCATGACTTTTCGTTGTTCCTTTTTAAATTTCTTCAGACTATGTGACATTATGTAAAAAATTTGGAGGAGATGAATTGTGAAGTTTTATCTCTCAACTTATCAATCAGCATGAAATTAATTTTAGTTCATCTTCTTCTAGCATGTAACGGAGAAATTTGTCTGAAATTATGGAAACACGTTTTATACTTAGAATGTTCTTGGAGTGTAGGTTCATGGAGCCCATCTGTGTTAGGTTGCACCATAAACAGCCAGAGAACAAAAATAAAAGGTTCGCCCCCGAAACGTGCAATTTCGTCATACAAAAGGGACTAATTTTCCCTCTTGGTGATGACGTCACGCAGAACTCACCAAATTCTTACCATAGCAATTAGATGACAATCATGACACTCAGTGGAACCGAATCACAATCTTCCGTCTAGCCTAAGCCATAAAATTTAATGATATTTCTGCGATGTCAATACTGCCTTCCTAACATAATTTAGAAGCTCAGCTAGCCAAAGTTAGTAGAAACCTCGTAGAGAGCACACGTTGTTAAAATATCTTACGCTTTTTTCCTTTTAAAAAGGAATATAACTTTAATGGTGACTCTGGTCCGAAATAATTTTTTTTTTGCATATTACAATCTTTTCTATAGCCATTTACTCAAATAAAATGCAACAAACAGAACGAGAATTTAACCCTTGGGATGATTTGTGTTAAATTCACGACGTAACAAGTCAATAAGGCATAAGTATAGAAACCATGAGTCTAGATTTAGCACTGACCTCAATAAGAAGTGACACAACACGGGTAGCAAATTGGTCCGAATAGTTAGTTTAGTCGAAAGTACAATCAATTACACACTCGCCAGCACTTACAATGGTTTACACATCCATCGACTCAGAGTCACTTTCGGTTTCCTTCCTTCCCTCCGAATGCGATATGAGAATTACTGCGAGTACAGTAATCGACAAATGTACATACTGAAAAAACAGCATAGGACGAAACTTGAACCCAATGCCATGTGCACGACAGTCCAAACTGGAAATGGAGGCGTCCTCTTGTATTCGCCGTTAAATGCTTCTTTTAAACTCCGTATGATGAAGACAATGCTCTGGGTGATGTTCTGAGTTGTGAAGATCCTTTCCGCGTTCCGAAGGATGTCCTCGATAACGAGGTATTCTAACTCATGGACGGTCGTTGTACCACACGACATCCCTACCTGAAATCAAAAGATGATTACTGCTTTATTAAAAACATGATTTTCGTAAGAGATTGTACTAACAATCACGTTTTAGGGCACCTTGCCCCCCCCCCCACATCCCCATCCCCATCGTGAACCTGTTTCTGTGTGTTTTTGTGTTTTAACAAATGAAAACGGTGTTTTACTCACGGTATAAGTTTACACAAAAACTTCTCAATCTTAAAACACTAATTAATGGCTCAATCGCTCCTCAGGAAACGGTCACTAAGTCATATTTCACGTTTGAATCAAAAGCCATAGTATGGTCAAAAAAGATGGTTGACAAGAAATTCTTCGTTTAAGACCTTCTTCCTTTATTTTATTAATTCAGTAAAATAGAGGGAGCAAGGCCATCATTTGCATCTGATTTTTTTATTTTCTTTCAAGTGGATTTAAAGCACCATAACTATTTGGTGAAATTTGATATTAAAAAGAAGGCTTTAATCATCTCTAAAATTATATATGGACAGGTTTTGAAAGTGGTTTATGTGTCAAAGAAATTAAAATCAACTGTCATTTCCAATATACTAAAACAAAGCTACAATAAATGATAGTAATTATAGGAAGGGTCTCATTGATCGTATGCATACTCTGCGCCTTCTGCTACCGTTTGCATAGAATAACAAAAAGTATATTATTATGGGAAATATCGGTTTCAAAAAGTTAAGTCTTTATATTGAAAAATTCAGAAGTTATATACTATTCCAGTACAGACTTTTACTATCAACCATAGTACTCAGAAGTATACAGTTGCAATGGATGCGGCCCAGTGGCGTAACTCCTATGGGCTCGGACCGTCCTGAGCCGGGACCCCAACCAAAGGGGGCCAGCTACACTGATCACAGAAAAGAGTTTGCCTCTTTGGATAAGGAGAGCCCCTTTTTACTGGGAAAGAAAACTCATGCAAGACTGAACAAGACAATATAAATATTTTACATCTGATACGGAATACGGACATCGTGATCATGAGCTCCTCCAAATCTCCTTGATGTATTTTAGCCTTAAAACATATTTGTCAGCTGGAAACAATGCAATGTAAATGGTCATTCAAATGTTCTAAACCAAGACCCCATACATTGATCCTGCATAAATCCTTGGAACTTGGACCTCCTGATAGGGGGCCCTTTGAACCCAGGAGCCGGGGCCCCGAGGCTCATCGTTATGCCTCTGATGGGGCCTATATCACCCTGCACATGACATATTGTTCACAGGAGATGAAAAACAGAAGACTATTGTTTATGTTCATATTTATCTTTAAGTGTAGGTAAAAGAGAGTCCCGTGGTGCTTCTTACTACTGCTAAGAAATTGCCCCCATCATTACTGGCAACATCTTTGCCAGTAAAAAATGGTTACTGCAGCTCCGATGTCAACACAGAGTATAAATGTAATGCCATGAGAAAGTTTTGTCTCTCTTTTTGTTTTACATTTATAGTTTGTACGCATGTAAGAGAGGGTGGAAGGAGAAAAATTCCGCTCCTGGTGATTGGAATATGTAATCGTTGTTGCAAAATTCATCTAGTTACATACTTGTAAAACACTTTTACAGAAATTCCCATGACCTCTCATAAACATAAATCATTATGACCTCTGCTACTTCCGTAGACTATTACCAGACAAGAATTGTTCTTTCAAACTAAATGCACTTACTATGATATCCAAATGAATGCATATCAGGGTTATCACGAGTTCTTCCAAGATTATGTTAAACTCAAACATATTCTCCCAATCAGTCTTTGCACACCAAACTGTTCTGAAAGTACTGTCCAAATTCTATTCCCCATGCATGATAGAAGAAATTCTGTCCCTTCCTTTAAGGATAGGATATGCTGTGATTTGAACCCCTCAAAGGTTTGTGATAAAATACAAATATCTAACTCTAAGCATTTTTAGTAAAATTTCTAGGACAACTTTTAGTGCTTTTCTTCCACTCACTAAAATATCAAGGAAACTCCTCAAGCCACATACACTTAAAACTGTGTTCACATATTTCCAGTTTCTGTGGTAGTGAGCGTTTTCTCATATGTGAACAATGTTTCATCCTGAAGTGAAGTACACAATCCAATTTTACCACTCAGCTTTTTCCCCTTTTTTAAAAGAGAAAACAATTTTCAGACAGTTAAAATACTCCCTCCTACAAATGCTTCAAGTTCTACCCCAGTCTACAGTTAAAGAAAAGATGCACCCGTCTAGTACACCCCCGACAAAGCTACAGTAGACTGTACTGAGTTAAACGTGATCAAGGCAGTATACCTCCCAGATAAAGCTACAGTAGTCTGTATTGAGTTGAAATTGCTCAAGGCCATATATACACACTACTGTGTGTGAACTGTCTGTTATGCTAGGCAGCTGGGTACATCTGTACAACTAAGTAATAATTGACCTATCAGTGTGATGCTGTTGTTTACTTGTTGCTAAAACGCAGTCAGCAATTGTGCATACAGATAGTGGATTATCATTATTATGCTTGTGCAATAGCTCCGTTAACCAGAAAGTAAGTCATTTCTGCTATAATCAAGTTTCGAAAGTCTAAAATGTTTCAACTCATTTTCTTTTTCTGTTCTTTCGACAAGTGCACAATTTGCGCCAGGCGCCTCCAAAAGAGATATGACAAGTTATTAACCAGTTTCATATAACCTGCATATGCTCACATATCACTTAATAATATGTAGACAAATTTCTTTGTAACGTAGAAAGTTATATAAACACAACAATAACTTATTCACTGGAAATAAGATGTAAATGTATCTTATTATCATTGAATGCGACACAACAAAACTTTGGCTAATCTCATCCATTTCAGAACCATGAAATACTAGAATGCAAAAATGCATTGAGGTTTCGATGATGCATACTGTGCATTTTTTATTTGCAATAATGGTATGTTCTCCCACTTCTTTCAGTCACTAGTAAAATGCTATCTTAAGGTGTTGGAAAAATAGTTTTGTGTTCATATTTGATCTGGGGAATTCTTGGGAAATTTTGCATTTTGACTTTTGTAGACCCCAGATGACAACTTGTAAATTCTTGAAAATTTTTGCTTTTTGACCAATGGTGACCCGAGATGAAGGTCTTGGGAATTCTTGAAAAATTTTGCTTTTTGACCTGTGGTGACCTCAGGTTAAGATCTTGAGAACTCTTGGGAAATTTTCCTTTTAGATGTCTGGTAACCCCAGATAAAGGCTTGGTTTTCAGACTTTGACCCCTGGTGACCTCAGGTTAAGATCTTGGGAACTCTTGGGAAATTTTCCTTTTTGATCTCTGGTGACCGCAGATATAGTCTCGTTTTCAGAGTTTGACCCCTGGTGACCTCATGTGACCTTTGACATCCACCAAACCTAAAAGGTGCTTAGTCTCACTATAACACATCTGAATACTGAAAAAAACCCAAGCTTCTTACATCAAGATATGGTGTTTAACAAGGTTCTCACAGTTTCACCCAGGTGACCCCAAATGACTTTTGAACTCCACCAAAAATAGGGGTTCTCTATCTTACCAAAACGCTTGAACATACTAAGTATGACATCAAACCAAGCTTCCTACCTCCAGATATCATGTTAACATTGTTTTCAGCCTTTGACCCCTGATGACCACAGATGAAGTTGACCCCCACCAAAAACAATAGGGTTCTTCCTTTTAACATACCACATCTACATACTAAGTACAAAATCAATCCAAG